>CM033474.1:187778424-187871347 GCA_019447015.1 Hymenochirus boettgeri | reverse complement strand
ATCTATCTATCTATCTATCTATCTATCTATCTATCTATCTATCTATCCATCTAATCTCCCCCTCTCTCTCTCTCTATCTCTATCTATCTATCTATCTCTCTATATCTATCTATCTCTCTCTCTCACTCTCTCTCTCTCTCTCTCCATCTCTATCTCTCTCTCTAGCTATCCATCATTCTATCTTTGTATCTAGCTATCTATTCATTCTATCTATGTATCTATCTATCTATCTATCTATCTATCTATCTATCTATCTATCTATCTATCTCTATTAAATCAAATCAAAAAGAGCTTTATTGGCAGGATCAATTTACAGTTGCCAAAAGCAAACAAAAAATAATAAAATAATAAAACATGTTAGTATGGGGGTATAGAGAGGTTCACAATAGGGGGACATAGGCATCAATGGATAATTACTATATGGACAGTACTATAAGTGGTACATTGGGTTTTAGTCAATTGGGGAAGGATAAAGGGATAATTGGACAAGTAGTCCTTGGACATTGAGTTCATTTATGCTCCTCTCAGTATGTGACATGCCGTTTCATCTCTATCTATCTATCTATCGATCTAATCTCTCTCTCTCTCTCTCTCTATCTATCTATCTGTCTATCTCTGTCTATCTTTCTATTTATTTATCTATATCTATCTATCTATCTATCCATCCATCTAATCTATCTATCTATCTGTCTATCTCTGTCTATCTTTCAATTTATTTATCTATATCTATCTATCTATCTATCTATCTATCTATCTATCTATCTATCTATTTATCTATCTATCTATGCCTATATTTCTATTTATCTATCTATATCAATCAATCAATCTATTTATCTATATATCTATCTATCCATCATCTATCCATCTAATCTATCTATCTATCTCTGTCTATCAATCAATCTATAGATCAATCTAATCTATATATTTATCTCTCTCTATCTATCTCTCTATGTCTCTCTCGATCTCTCTCTTTTTCTCTCTCTATCTCTATCTCTCTATCTATCTATCTATCTATCTATCTATCTAATCTATATATTTATTTCTCTCTCTCTCTCTCTCTCTCTCTCTCTCTCTCTCTCTCTATATATATATATATATATATATATATATATATATATATATATATATTTCCAGAACAGTCCCCTAAACCCTTTGCCAGTTCCCCTGCTATTTACATTAAGTTACCATTGATATTTTAATTGTTTTTTATTCGAACTTTTTGAACTTTTGACTCCCATTGCTTTAATGGGTCAGTTTTCGAACTTCTCAAACTTTCCATATAGTTTGAAGTTCGAAAACGGACCACTTTCGAAAGTTGGCCATCTCTATTGCAGACCTTATTCTTCCTTTTGAACAATCAAATATAATAAACACGTTGAAAAAATAAATATATTTCTAAGTCAGTTGTACTTTGATAGAAGGGATTATAATTTTGAAATAAACTTTCTTGTTACCTTCAAAAATAAAACATCACCACGCATATATTTCTCTATGTGAACACACTTATTATAATGTGAATTAACCATGAACCTACCCACACTCTTTGTTCTTTAGGTACACAAAGATCATTGAGGACATTCCCAAGGGTATTCTTATTAAAGCAGGACAATTGGCTCTGACACATTCATTATAAACAGGCTCTGATTATTATATATTGAATTATTTTTGGAAAAGGGATAATACGGATAGAGGCATAAGCATTTTCTTATTGTGGTATGGCTAATCAAGTGTTAAGAGAATTTGAGCAAGACATTACAGCTTTTTTTTTAAGCATTTTTTATCTTCTTTCATTTTATTCTTCTGCTTTTTTGGACTGTATCTCCTCCCAACAGTTTTTGAGCTAGGAGACATGAAATTTGTACAAACGTGCAGGGCATATAGGAGTAAGCATGCTATCTTCTAGCTAAGGACTCCGCAGAAGCGTTACGTCATTATCGGCAATTTTTTGGGACATTTTTTCCAAAGACTATAATGGTAACAATCCTCAAATGTGAATATTTCAAACAGTTTGTTTCATGGTCATAAAATACAAACGTTGATACCCCCAACTCCCCACACAGACACAGGTACACCCACCTACGACCTACCTTTCCATTCCCATGGAAGCCATACTTAAGTGGTACCTATAGTCAAACTAATTTTGATCAATCATCAATATGTTTAGTTATATGGTCATACACTGCAAAAACATATACCCCCCCCCCCCACTCCACACGGGACCACCCCTACTGACCTACCCTTTATTCCTTTGGGCAGCCTATTAAAGGGTAATAAAGTCAAAAAACTAATTTAGATTTTTTTCCTCAATAAAGATAGTTTTATGGTTGTAAACACAAAAAATCATACCCCCTCAACCAGACCCAGGTACAACAAAACATACTGATCTACTTATCCATTACTGTGGCAGCCAAAATTAAAGGGTACCTAAAGTCAAAAAAAACTAATTTTGAGACCAATCAAAATGTTTGTTTTTTTAACCCCCACCCTGACACAGGTCACATACCTACTGACCTAACGCTTTCATTTTCTGTGGCAGCCAGGGTAACTATAGTCAAAAATAAATTTGGTCATAATCAAAAGTTTGTTTTTTTAACTTCCAACCTGACACAGGTACATCACACCAACTGAGTACCCATTCATTCATGTGGCAATCATTTAAGGTAATTAAAAACACAATGTCCTCATATATTGGCATTATTGATTTTAAATCTCAGCACAAACACCAACCTTACCTTCCAAAGTGCGGTCTTTCAAGCCAAATTCAAAGTTTATACTTTAATTTCCCTTTCTAATTACTTTGTACAAACCAAAGGTCCTTTAAAGCAGGTACTATAGAAGTCAGAAATCAGCAACCTATTTATTTGGTAGGATTTTTTATCTAGTTGTTAGTGGGTTTTTTTCCCTCAAATACTTTGGGGAGATGCAGTAGGTCCAGAGTTGCAGCTTACCAAATCACACTCCCGCAATGGCGTAATCATACATACATACTGTACATAGTATCTAGCCCAATCTTTTAGCTTATTCATGAGCCTATTAAGTTTTGCACTAACCTCATAGTGGGATTGTAGGCGACTGTTATGTAGTGCAAAGCCACGCATCTCATCATTCCACGATCCAATCTGGACATAAGCAGTTTACATCTGTTATTGCATGGCGGAAAGGTAAGCTGTGCACTTGTCTATATTGAATCTCTCTATATATGTTTATTAACAGTCATTGTACAAAGTGTATCTATCCCTGCTTCTCCAGTGTAAAGAGCTCTAACTTGTCTTATCTATCTGCATAGTCAAGCCCCCTTCCCCCTTTTTATTTTAGTTGCCCTGCTCTAAACTTCTTCCATTTCCAAATGTGGGAATCCAAAAATGCACGCATATCCAAATGAGGCCTTACCAGTGTTTTTAACAAGGAGAATAATTTTTTCTCCCTTGAATCTTACCCCGCTTTATACAAAACATACCTTGCTACTCTAGCTGTTGCTGTCTGGCACTGTTTTATTACTGCTAGTCTGTTATCTACTAGAACCCCTAATGTTTTCCAGCAAAGATCCACTTAGCACAGAGCCATTTATATTATAGGTGGCACAAGGTGGAACAACAGATAATGCTTATTCCCTTTTCATTCACTTATTGCATCACATCCTTAATGCTGAATCATTAGCCAAGCAAAGACAGAGAAACCTTTGCTTTTTTAGAATGGATAGTTTTCTACATGTAGTGTGTGTGGGGGGGGGGTGATTGATAGTTATTCACAGATTTTACCTACCCCGCCCTCTTAAAGTTAAAAGATGATGTTCTAAGAGTTGGGACATTATTCACAGATTAGCTGTGCCTCTTTAAGTGAAAAAAGTTAACTCCAGAGATACAAGGAAGGAAGGTCAGTAAAAAAACGATTTAAGATGGTGGTAATTAATCCTAATTACTGTGTAATTAGTTAGAAATGATTTGGCACAGTTTACATGTCCTTTAAACTGAACACTTGTTGCAAAGTCCAAAAAGAGTCATAACAGTTACATGTATTAAATCTAATGGTGTGGATTTGGAATTATTTTAGCAATAATGGGTGTTATGGCATCTCTCCTTTTGTGTGTTCTATTATACACATTTTTTATGTTTACTATTATTTCGCAGGAAAAGGGTGATCACCATGTTAGCCATCAAATTGGTATAAGTTAGCCAATCACCTTTATACCTCTTTTGTTATTTTTTTTTTTAAGGTTACCCTAACATTCTATTATTTAACCACCATGGACTGTTGGGCATGACATCCTCCGAAGCACTTATATTCCTACTGTATTTACATGGAAGGGAGGGGCAATGTTGTGTTAGTACTGTTTCTTTTGATCCTATTATTTGGTGTTTACTATATGAATACTAGCCCACTGAAAGATCTGAAATTGAGAATGAAACATGTAGGGAGTGATGCAATAAAGGCTCTGTCAGCTAAATGACTGTAAACCCATGCTACCCCAATGTAATATCAAAGTAGAGTGGGCTTTACACTTATTTCACTAATATTTACTATTATTTTCACTATTTTGTTAGGTGCATTACCTAGAGGGAACACTGATCATGATAGAGCACCAGCTTACTATATTGCATCCCCCTGGTAGTAATAGCACTGTTTTTCCATTGAGTCATTCACACCTTTTTGAGATTTGTTGTTAGTTTTGGAGTTGTTAGCTATGCATAGCAGACTTTCTCCAATCGAGGGCACAGATCGAAATCCGATTGGAAGAACATTTCAAAATTTCCTACCTTGAGGCCTAGATCTTTCTACAGATTTCTGCTTGAAACCTGCAAAGAGAATGGGTATAAGATGGGCTCACCAGAAACTTAGTTTTTCTGCTAAACTGCTTGACATTAGTGGGCACAACAGAAAAACAGGAAACCGGTTTTGACATTTGGCGTGATCTGATCAAAATGTCAAATTGCTCAAATGCCAACCCAATGTAAGGGTGCTTAAGATCAGAGCAACACGTGAATATCTGAAGAAAGACCTACAGTTCAGGGGAAGGACTTATACTGTAAATAACATCTCTCTGAAAAACAATGTTAGTAGAGTAATATGCATTGGTTCCTTGAATGAAAGCTAAAGTATTTATTAAAAATGTATTTGTGGGTTCAAGATAGTTAATCAGTGTCTTGTTACTATTTTTTTAACAGCCACAGCAGTACTTTACTTAAGTTAATGCTTCAGAAGAGCTCCATTCATTTTCCAAAAAATGTAAACTAAATCAAAACAAAAAATCAACCAAATATTGGTTTATAGCGTACTTAGGTATATCAATGAAACACTTATCAAATTCCCAGTTGTATTGCAAAGAAGACATTGCAAAAAGAATCAAATAAATGTAAACTGCAAATAATCAGAGCTGAAATAGTTGATTCCTGCTAAATGCCTCTACTTTATCACATGTGAGATCTACTGAATTCCCTTGATTTTTTCTCCCTTCCCACTAAATTTCCTGCTACAAAAGTGGTGAATTAAAAGAAAATCAAGCTTTGGAGACTGGCAAAAAAGTGCAGTTTATATACAGTAGTTTCAGTGATGGCTGAACTTGACAGATGTAATAGATAGCTAGAGCTTAGCTGGAGACAACAAGCTTTGAAAACATAAGCAGGACAAGAATCTACAGCATTAAGAATTGGGACAAGGAGATGGTTGTTCAGGTAGTAAATAACTCGGTTCTGCCATAATAACTTCAAGCAGCCATTGTACTCTGAGCAAGAAAAATGACAAACCAAAGAGTGTAACATCATAAAGCAAGAATAATTGTCTTCATTGTCATGGCTATTATTTTTAGCACCTTCTTTTACATGAATGTTATATAGGGACCCAAGAATGGAGGGCAAACATTTTAAGATATGTATCAATATCTATATTATAGCAAGTCTGGGAAAATAAGAATATGTAATCCAGACACATTGGAAATGTATATAAGCTATAAAATACACTGACTCACTATTTGGACACAGCAGAGCGTTAACGCTATATAATCCACAATAATAATAACAATAATTAGAAGAAACAATAAGGGACACATACAGGGAATTCAATAAAATTCTTATTGTTAAAATAGTGCTAATTTTTCCCCAACCAATCAGATCTTATTTAAATTTGAAAGTTATATCTATGGTTGGGGCAAAATAAGCACCATTTACAATAAGAACTTTTATTGAATAACCCTGTAAGTGTATATTTTTCATTAGCTCCCAGGTGGAACTTTAAATTAAAGAATTGTTCTAAACCCCCCTGTGCTCATTAGAACTAACCTTGTGCAGCGTTACACTTCCCTGCTGGCACCGCATTTGCTGCTTTTACCAGCTATCAGCTGACTGTCCCAATATCCCTCTTATCTCCTGGGCATGTGCACTATAAGAAACATAGGAGGGACTAAAAAGAGTGTGACAATCAGCTGTTTAGAAGCAGCTATCTGGGTGCTGGCAGGTAGTGTAATGCTCCATGGGGTTAGTTCTATTGAGCTATAAGCTATTCTACCTACCTGTGAACTAAGGAGCAACAATACCCTTTCCCCCATCACCCTCTCAATAAAACTAATAAAGTATCCAGGGTGAGGACCTAAACCACTAGTCATACAAAATAGAAGCCTAGTGCAAACCCAATTCAATTTGCTTGCATGTTTATTCCCTCTATGATGCTGCTTTAAAAAGCCTGCCATTCTCTCTGGATAAATAAAAGCAATTAGTTCAATAACTTGGACAAATTATTTTAAGCCCAACCAACACTTCAAGGTTTGCTTTTTCAGCTGGTCCTATTCTATCAGTACTGCCTTTAATGAGCTAAAAGTCCTTGATTCACTGTAGCTAGCTTCCTTTGGAATTACTCATGAGCACATGACCTTAACTTGGTGGAGTACACATTCCCGAGGCTTGGTCAAACCCCATTGTGGGGAAATACTTTAATTGTCCTTTATAGGTCCACCAGTCATCTATTCAAATATTCACTTGTGTCCCTTTAACTTATTGTAAATATTAAACAACTGAATTAAATACTAGTATTAAAATATACTGCACAAACATAAAGGAAAGGGCAATGATTGTTCTCATTTTATAGCACAAACACAATTACTGTACTGTACTGTATGAGACTTTGGTTAACACACAGCGTTATTTTCCAGTTGGTGTCATTTTAAGAAACAGAAAATAAAAGAAAATATAATTCCCATCATTTATGGTTTAGGACGGAGCTTTTCCCCTGAAATGGAGTTAGATTCACCTCTAGCTTTAATTTGTACATCACTACCCTACCCCCCTTTAGCACTATATATAATAATATGTAATTATAAGAATCGTGATAAGAATTAGATTTGTCATTAAAAATTCAGCTACTTATTTCAAAAACCATTAAAACCATTAATCACTCATTTTATTGTTATTAAAACTATAACCAAAGATGATTATGTTATCTACATATATCATACCTCCTTAATTTTAGCTCACAAAATCCTTAAAGAAGGGGAGTGTACACTGATCACAACCTGTTTTGCTATTAAAAGTTATATCAATAATCCTCAATGCAAAGTTTTGTCTTGTTCTGACTACAAAGTCTAAGCTTAATGTCACCCGGTCTTAAATCAGTTTTCTGTACTGAGAATTCTGTCCTCTTGGTCTCCAGGAAAAAATCGCACTATTTCCTCTCAAAATGCAGTGCAATACAGTTCTGAGAAAATGCAGAACCGGCCTTCTACTTTATAACGGGTCTTACTGCTATTCCCACATCAGATTTTCAGGCATGTCTTTATAAACAATTGGATTCTATTCTGATATTAGGATATCCCCACAATCAAATTCTATTGTATATACATTATTAATATTGTATATTTAAAAGATCAAGAGCATTAGTACTCACATACATCCAAGAACATTTTGGTATTTGACACGTCCTGATTTGCTTGTCATTGTTAAATTACGCTACTTAGAATAATTAAGTTCTGTGGTTGAATCTGCTTTTGATAATCCTCTTATAAAATTCTGTATTCTTGAAGAAATTTGCACAACAACTATGCCCTTTTTCAATAAGAGGTGCAACATTTACCTGAGCTGTTAATTTGCTTAACCAATCAGAGGTTACCTTTTTACTGGTCTACTATAGTTTGAAACTTTTAATAACATCTGATTGGCTGCTGCTATAAAGAACCCTGCCAAAATTTTGTACCTCTTATGTTACGGCCCTAGTTTTTAAAAAAAATTAAAATAACACAAACCTTTTGCTTGTTCAATTTCAGTAACACTGACTCTTCTCCTCCCAGATAATACTGTAGATAACATTGCACAGGATGATGTTAGGAGCATTTTAAGAATAAGTAAAGCTAAAATTAAAAAGGGGCCAGATGGATTCTGTATATCTAACTGCAATTTCCACTTGTGAAACCAGCAAAAACTGTTAGGTAGGGTTAAAAAAGGAGGTGAGATAGGTTGGACTTTATGGATGTATTCAACCTCAATTACTATGTTACTAATTGGAAATCTGCAGGATTCTGGCTTTTTATGCATTTTGCTGCTCATCTTCCCACAATACTAATAACTATTCGTTCTGCTCATCACAGGCAGGTTGCCCAGCAGGGCTAGTGAATTCACTGAGCCTGTGCAGCTATGTAGCTGGTGTCTGGTCCATATTGGAGAATAGGGACTGGATAACTGCTCCATAACGCAGACATTTTTTGAGGTGAGCGATCACTATATGTTAGGAAATTAGAATGTATTCAGGCTTATTTATGTTTTAATTCTCCTTAGGTGATATCAATATAATTCAACTTGTCTCTGTTCTTTTTAGAACTAAATTGTGTACAAAATCTCTGACTCTCTCTAGACAATAGAATTGCCCATCACCACCTTCAGCAATCATATCTGATCTGATTTGTCCGCTTGTGTAAAAAAGGGAATCTGCATTGTGAGTCTTTATTCTTGTTTTAAAAGAAAGTGAAATGTAGGACGTCATTTGCATTTCAGCTTTATCATAAATCATACAAACAAATGGCCTATTCAGAAAAGCCTAAAATAATGAGGAAACTATGGTTTAAAACCTAATCACCTTAGAAGGCCACTACTAGGGGAGAGGGTGATGAAGTTTCTTGCTGGTGGTAATCAGACATTAAAGCTGACACCAATTCATCAAAAGTTCCACCTTGGGATATAGCAAATCACCATCAGAATCTCTTAGATGTGTGGAAAATCTGGCTTCACAATTCCACAAATTAACTTTAACAAAGTCCATAAATTAAAGTTCAGACGATACCCCATGCAACACAGACTAATACTTTATGTTAAGCTGTAAGCTCCTATAGACTGTAAGTTCTTTTGGGCAGGGACCTCCTTCCTATTGTCTACAGTATGCTGTAACTAACATACTGAATGCTGTTGGATGAGCACTTTAATTATTTGCACTTTGTATTACTTGCACAACCCTTGATGTAACATGTATGTTTTCCTCATGATTAATGCAACTGTAAAGTGCCATGGAAGATATTGGTGCTATATTAATCTACAATAAAATAATAACAATAAATGCTATAACCGCCTTATAATAAAAGTGACATGGATGCTGCTTCTTCTATTCTTCCCAATTTCATGTGCTGTCAAACTCATTCTGACCAGCCAAATGTATATTTAGCACCAGCCATCTATATATCTAACATCTATCTCTCTCTCTCTCTTCTCTACTCTCTCTCTTCTCTATCTATTTATCAATCTCTCTATCTATCTTTCTATTATCTATCTATATCAATCTATCTTTTATCTATCTATCTATCTATCTATCTATCTATCTAATCTGTCTGCTCTCTCTCTCTCTCTATCTATCCATCTATCGTTATCTATCTCTCTCCTCTATCTATCTATCCATCTAATCTCTCCTCTCTCTATCTATCTCTGTCTATCCATCTAATCTATTTATCATCTCATCTCTATATCTATCATCTATCGATCTTCTATCTATCTATCTATCTATCTATCTATCTATCCTCATCTACATCATCTATCCATCTAATCTATTTTCTCTGTCTATCTTTCTATTTATCTATCTATATCATCACTCTATCTATCTACTTCGTGTCTATCTTTCTATTTATCTATATATACCAATCATCAATCTCTCTCTCGCTCTCTCTTTCTCTATTTATCATCCATCTAATCTATCTCTCTCTCTCTCTCTCTCTCTCTCTCTCTCTCCTCTCTCCTATCTATCCATCTAATCTATTTCCTCTCTCATCTATCTATTTATCTATCTATCTTCTATCTATCTATCTATCTATCTATCTATCTATCTATCTACTCTCTATCTACTATCTATCTATCTATCTATCTATCTATCTATCTATCTTATCTATCTATCTATCTATTATCTCTCTATCCATCTATATATCTATCCATCATCTATCCATCTATCTATTTATCTCTCGTCTATCTTTCTATTTATCTATCTAATCAATCTATCTATCTATTTTTTTCTATCTATCTATCTATCTCTATGAAATCAAATCAATCAAAAAGAGCTTTATTGGCAGGATCAATTTACTGTTTGACATTGCCAAAGCAAACAAAAATATAAACATGTTAGTATGGGGGTATAAGAGGTTTAGTAGAGGGACATGGCATCAATGGTATACTATATGGACAGTACTATAAGGGGTACATTGGTTTTTAGTCTTTAAGTCGATTGGGGAAGGATAAAGGGATAATTGGGCAGTAGTCCTTGGATATTGAGTTATTTATGCTCCTCTCAGTATGGGACATGCCGTTACATCTCTCTATCTATCTATCTATCTATCTATCTATCAGCTATCATCTATCTACTACTCCTCTCTCTCTCGCTCTCTCTCTCTATCTATCTATCTATCTGTCTTCTTTCTATTTATCTATATCTATCTTCTATCTATCGAATCGCTCTATCTATCTATCTCTCTACTCTATTATCTATCTATCTATCTATCATCATCTATCCATCACTATCCATCTCATCTACATCTATCTATGCTATCTATCTATCGATCTATCTATCGATCTCTGTCTATCAATCAATCTATCTTATAATCTATATATTTCTCTCTCTTCTCTCTCCCATCTTCTTCTCTCCCCCTCGCTCTCTCTCTCTCTATATATATTAATATATATAATAATCTCTCCTCTCTCTCCTCTCTACTCGTATCTATACTAAGCTCTCTAGCTCTCTATATCTATCTATCTCTATCTATCTATCTAGTCTATCTCCTATCTCTCTCTCTATCTCCTCTCTATCTCTCTATCTCTATCTATCTCTGTCCTCTCTCTCTAGCTATCCATCTAATCTCTCTTTCTCTCTCTCCTCTCTCCCTCTCTCATCTATCTATATAATCTATCTATCTATATATCTATCTATCTATCTCATCAATTTATCTATATCTATCTATCTATCCTATCTATCTTACCTCGGATCTAATAGCAATCTATCTAATCGTCTATCTATCAATCTCTCAATCGGTCTATCTATCACTCTATCAATCAATCTAATCTTCTATCTATCTATCTATCTATCTATCTATCTATCTATCTATCTATCTAATCGGTCTATCTATCTATCTATCTATCTATCGTATCTATCTATCTATATCATCATGAAATCAATCAAATCAAAAAAGCTTTATTGGCAGATCAATTTACAGTTTACATTGCCAAAGCCAACAAAAAATAATAAAATAATAAAACATGTTAGTATGGGTATAGAGAGGTTTATAGTGGGGGACTAGGTATCAATGGATAATTACTATATGGACAGTACTATAAGGGGTACATTGGGTTTAGTCTTTAAGTCGATTGGGAGGATAAGGGATAATTGGGCAAGTAGTCCTTGGATATTGAGTTCATTTATGCTCCTCTCATATGGGACATGCCGTTACATCTCTATCTATCTATCTATCTACTATCTTCTATCTACTATCTATCTATCTATATCTATCTATCCATCCTCTAATCTCCCCCTCTCTCCTCTCTATCTCTATCTATCTTCTATCATCTCTCTATATCTATCTATCTCTCTCTCTCACTCTCTCTCCTCGCCTTCTACTCTATCCTCTCTTAGCTCTCCATCATTCTATCTATGTATCTAGCTATCTATTATTCTATCTATGTATCTATCTATCTATCTATCTATCTACTATCTCTATTAATCAAATCAAAAAGAGCTTTATTGGCAGATTTTACAGTTGCCAAAAGCAAACAAAAATAATAAATAATAAAACATGTTAGTATGGGGGTATAGAGAGGTTCACAATAGGGGGACATAGGCATCAATGGATAATTACTATATGGACAGTACTATATGGTACATTGGGTTTTAGTCAATTGGGGAAGGATAAAGGGATAATTGGACAAGTAGTCCTTGGACATTGAGTTCATTTATGCTCCTCTCAGTATGTGACATGCCGTTCAATCTTCTTCTTCTATCTATCGATCTATCTCTCTCTCTCTCTCTCTCTCTCTTCTCTATCTATCTGTCTATCTGTCTATCTTTCTATTTATTTATCTATATCTATCTATCTATCTATCCATCCATCTAATCTATCTTCTATCTGTCTGTCTATCTCTGTCTATCTTTCTATTTATTTATCTCATCATCTATCTATCTATCTATTTATCTATCTATCTATGCCTATATTTCTATTTTATCTATCTATATCAACATCATCACATCTTTATACTATATATCTATCTATCCATCATCTATCCATCTAATCTATCTATCCTATCTCTGTCTATCAATCAATCTATGATCAATCTATCTATATATTTATCTCTCTCATCTATCTCTCTATGTCTCTCTCGATCTCTCTCTTTTCTTTTTCTCTCTCTATCTCTATCTCTCTATCTATCTATATCTATCTATCTATCTATCTATCTATATATTTATTTCTCTCTCTCTCCTCTCTCTCTCTCTCTCTCCTCTCTCATTCTTCTCTCTCTCTATATATATATATATATATAATATTATATTATATATATATATATATATCATTCTATATCCCTTTCTATCTTCTCTATCTCTCTCTCTCCTCTCTCTCTATCTATCTATCATCTCTCTATGTCTCTCTCTCTATCTATCTATCTCTCTAATATCTATCTATCTATCTATCTATCTCTCTACTATCTATCTATCCTATCTATTTCTACTATCTCTCTCCATCTCTCTATCATCTCTATCTCTCTCTCTATCTCTCTAATCTCTACTCTACTCTACTCCCTCTCTCTTATCATCATCTGCTATACTAACTCTCATCTCTCTCTTCTTCTCTCTCTCTCTCTATCTATCTATATAATCTATCTATCTATCTATCTATCTATATCATCAATTTTATCTATATCTATCTATCTATCTATCTAATCTATCCTATCCATCTAATCTATCTATCTATCTATCTATCTATCTCTGTTTAACTCTCTATTTATCTATCTATATCTATCTATATATATATCTATCTATCATCATCTATCCATCTAATCTATCTATCTATCTATCTATCTCTGTCTATCTTTCTATCTATCTATATCAATCAATCAATCAATCTATCTATATATCTATCTATCCATCATCTATCCATCTAATCTATCTATCTATCTATCTCTGTCTATTAATCAATCTATCTATCTATCTAATCTATATATTTATATCCCTCCTATCTCTCTATCTCTCTCTTTTTCTCTCTTCTCTATCTCTACTTCTCTATCTCTTTATCTATCTAATCTATATATCTATTATTGCTCGGTCTCCTCTCATCTCTCTCTCTCTCTCTATATAAAATTTATTTTAAAAAAAATTAAATTATTTTATAAATTTTTAAATAAATTATATAGATATTATTATATATATCTCACGTTCTAATCTCCCTCTCTATCTTCTCTCTATCTCTCTATAATCTAATCTATCTATCTCTCTATCTCTCTCTCTCTCTATCTATCTATTTCTTTCACTCTCTCTAGCTATCCATCTAATCTCTCTCTCTCTATCTATCTATCTATATCAATCTATCTATCTATCTATCTGTCTATCTATATCAATCAATTTATCTATATCTATCTATCTATCTATCTACCAATCTCTCTATCTCTCTCTATCTATCTATCTCTCTATATCTATCTATCTATCTCTCTATCTCTCTCTCTATCTATCTCTCTCTCTCTCTATCTCTATCTATTTCTATCACTCTCTCTAGCTATCCATCTAATCTCTCTCTCTCTATCTATCTATCTATATCAATCTATCTATCTATCTATCTATCTATCAAATCTATCCATCTAATCTATCTATCTAATCTATCTATCTTTGTTTAACTCTCTATTTATCTATCTATATCTATCTATCTATCTATCTATCATCATCTATCCATCTAATCTATCTATCTATCTATCTCTGTCTATCTTTCTATCTATTTATATCTATCAATCAATCAATCTATCTATCTATCTAATCTATCTATCTATATATCTATCTATGTCTATCTTTCTATTTATCTATTTATCTATCTATATCAATCAATCAATCTATCTTTATATCTATCTACCTCGTCTATCCATCTAATCTATCTATCTATCTCTGTCTATCTTTCTATTTATCTACCTATATTAATCTATCTCTGTCTATCTATCTTTCTATCTATCTATCTATCTATTTATCTATGTCTGTCTATCTTTCTATTTATATCTATATATCTATCTCTGTCTATCTTTCTATTTCTATCTATCTATCTATCTATCTATCTATCTATCTATCTTTCTATCTATCTATTCGGTCTCTCTCTCTCTATCTCTCTCTCTCTCTCTCTCCATCTAATCTCTCTCTCTATCTATCTATCTCTGTCTTTTTTTCTTTCTATTCATCTATCTATTTCAATCTATCTATCTCTATCTTTCTATTTATCTATCTATATCTATCTATCTATGTATCTATCTATCTTTATCTATCTATATCTATCTATCTATCTATCTATCTATCTCTATCATTCTATTTATCTCTATCTATCTATCTATCTATCTTTCCATCCATCCATCCACCCATCCACCCATCCACCCATCCATCCACCCATCCATCCATCCATCTATCTATCTTCCGGTCTATCTTTACTATCAACACACACACATACCACACAAACAAGTTGTTCATTTACATACATGAGCAATAACTCTTATGTGGAAAGATAAATAAAAAAAACAAGTGACATACAACTGCACTACTAGAAGGGTTAGTTAATACATTACCAGAGAAAGGATACAAAGAAGATATGGCTGTACATTGTAATTTGGAAAATAGCACATTTGTGCACAATTACAGTACTTCATAATTATAATATACACTTTAAAGGTTATCTCCATTCATGAAAAAACATTTTGTTTTTTTCCCCCCGTTTTTTTTATCTGAAAGAACACCATCCCCCAACCATCCTCCTTTTTTTCTTAAAATTCCGTTAGTTACTTTGCAGCATGGGGAAGTTGTGGTAGTTACTGGGGGTGTGTCTTCCCTGTGCTGGGAGTGCTGTCAGTCAATGTGCATTATCATGCAAGCAGGCACATCCACTTGACCTCCGTGATGTCTGCAATAAAAAAGCCTTTTTCCCTATTCTTCGCATGGCAGTGGTCCCCCATGGGTTAAACCTTGTTGCCAGACGAAGGACAAGAAATGCAGCTTTTAAGCCCCTCCTACCTTCACTTTCAGGTCCTTCTTGTCCTTGTGAAAATTGGAAGTACAGCTCTCCTAAATCTTCTTGCCATGTCCCTCTTCTGTCAGAGTTTTGCTGTCACAGTCGGGTTGACTATACACATCTTCCCTTTCTGCCACAGCCTTTTGAGCTCTATGCGGGTTTGCAGCAGGTGAATGTGACGTCATGGTAGGTTTAAAAGTTGGCGCAAAAATGCACTTGTGGCTTTAGTTTGGCATCTCAGACCAGTGGCTGCTCTGCTTACACCCCTTTTCTGGGATATTAGGTAGTTATACTGCTGTGGATCCCTCTTCTTGGCTCATGAATGCAATGGATCTTCAAGTTTCTGTGTTATTCTACCTAGGTCTCATCATGAGCTGCAGGGAGCATAGGTAACGTTCAAGTTCTAGATCCATGGAATGGATTAGGTAAGTATACCTCATTCTTACATGTTGGTTTTATTTTTCAAGGAATCATCACACCACCACCATGCAGAATCCCACAAACAAAGAAAAAGGGAATGTACAACTTGTTCCAATCCAGCTTTACATAACAAAAAAAAGATTGTTTGGATACTGTTATTGGCCATGCAACTTAAAAAGAAGAAATTTTATCATGGGCAAAGGAATCCATGACTGAAACCTTTCAATCTATGATAACACAAGTCACTAATTCAGTATTAGCCCAAATAAAGGCTTCTGATAAGACTAACTCAGATAGGACATACTCATATGGCATCTGTACCTGAAACATCTCAGAACCACCAAAATGATTCTTAACATGAAACTGACACTGATCATGAACAGAGGATTCCATCAGAAGTTATCCAAGGCCCCATCAAGGCCATGAGTTCTATGTTAATTCAAGAAGAGGCTGTACCATCCACTTCCACGGATAGGATGTTCACTCTCCATTCACCCAAGGCTAATTTATCTCTTCAAAAGAGCATGCTAACAGCTATTTCCTGTGAATGGGAAATCCTAACAGGAAGATGGTATATTAATCTTCTCTCTAACAAATATCCACTGTCGGAAGAAGACAAAATATGGGAGCCTCCACCCAAATTAGACGCGGCAGTTTCTAGGTTATCCAAATTTACTTTATTACCTGTTGATTATGGAGCCTCTCTGAAAGACCCAATAGACAGGAAACAAGAATCCGTTCTCAAAAAGAATTACTCTGTAGCAGGGTCAGCATTGAGACCTACCATTGCTATAACAGATATGTCTAAATCACCTGTGTGTTGACTGGATGATAGATAGGAAACATTACAGGCCCTCAAAGACATCAGAATTGCAGCTGAATACAACACTAATGCAGCTATGGAAACCCTTAAACTTTTATCCAAGAATATGGCTCTATCAGTGGTGGCCTGGAGAACTCTGTGCTCAAGCAATGGCAGGCTGATATGACATCAAAAACTGTTGTTTGGGAAAAAGCAAAAAGAAGTCATATCCCATAATACAGCTGTAAAAGGTACCTTTTTGCCCCAAAATAAAAGCTAAAAAACTGTTCAATGATTCCAGACCCTTTAAAGACCTTAGATTATATCAGCCAGACAAGAACATTCATGTCAGGCCATGGAGATCCTCTTAGAATCAGTCCTTTTGTGAAGGTCCCAACAAAAAAAATCTTTTTTCCAAAGGTGTCCCTCTTTACAAAGATCTGAGCTCAAAACATACCAGATTGATTGGCAATAAGAACAATCACAGAGGGATACAAGTTTCAATTCCTTTTCTTTCCTCGTTTCAGTACATTTACAACATCAAGAAGCCAAAATTCTCAGATAGCTCATCTTCCATCTGTTGTCTCAAATTTGCTGACCATGGAAGTATAGAACCAGTTCCTGTCAATCAGAGAGGAGAAGGATGTTATTCTCCAATCTTCCTTCGGAGAAAAACATCAGGGGAGTTCAGAGCCATCTTGGATCCTCAAAAACAGAACACCTTGCTAAGTGTGAGACCCTTCAAGATGGAAACCCTAAATAGGGTAATCTGTCACCTCAGGAAAGGAGACTGGCTCATAAAAATAGATATAAAGGATGCATACCTCCACATTCCTATTTAGCAAAATTAAAGGAAATTCTTTCGGTTCCATGTATTATAACATCCCCTTCAATATTAGTGAAGCACTACTGTTTGGTCTGGCTTCAGCAACTCAAGTCTTTACAAAAATATTGGCCCCAATCTCAGAATAAAAGGGGTGTTTCTTTTCACATATTTAAACAATATCTTAATAAAGGCTCCAGATCCAGTCATTCTGTCAAAACACAGAGACATCACTTTGGAATATCTGCAGAATATGGGCTGGGTAATCAACTGTCAGAAGTCAGTTTTCATACCCACTCAAAAGCTGGAATATCCTGGAGTAGTGATGGACATGCTGGAATTTCAGATTTCTCTTCCTTTGTAAAAAAAAAAAAAAAAAAAACTTTGGAAATAATCTCTCAAATAACAACACTCCAAGACAATTAAGCATTGCATTAGTCTGCCAACAAATAATAGGCAAACTAATTTCAACTCTTCAAACAGTAAAATCATGTAAGACCACTACAATTGGAATTCTTACGTCAATAGAGCAAGAATTACCAGAATCCAATGCAACTAATATTCATCAGCAAACACACTATACAAAGTCTAAACTGGTAGACAATCCCATTCAATTATTGGCCCAAACATTGAAAGAGACAAAATTGATTATAATTGATACAGATTCCAGCAACAGGAGCTGTGGTCTCATTGCCAAGGTCTTTGAGTTAAAAAAAAAACATTCTCTGGGGAAGAAATCTATCATTTTCAAGGGGTTGAAGGCTATTCATCTAGCTCTCCTAGCATTTCTGTTAGAAATCAATGGTCCAGCAGTCCTGATGTATGCAGATAGCATCACAACTGTCTCAAATATCAACAAGAAAGGGGGGACTTGCAGCAGTCTTTTAGCTTCTCTAAAAAAACAGATATTTTTATGGGCAGAACAGAATCTGCTGGATCTCAAAGCGGCCTGTTTTCCAGGTGTCCTGAATTTCAAAGCCAACTTCCTAAGCAGAGATAATATTCACCCAGGGGAATGGTCTCTGAGCCACAAGGCATTCAACCTACTAATCAGCAAGTGGGGTCTCCCTACAGTAGATCTGATGGCCATGAGCAAGAACCACAAGCAAACAATGGTTTGCTTCAGATTTCTGGACCCCAAAGCCACTTTGGTGGATGCATTCTCCCTGAAATGGAGCTTCAAAATGTCCTACGTTTTTCCTCCTTTTCCGATAATTCAGAGACTACTAGAGAAACTAAGGAGGGATCAAGCCACAGCTATAGCAGTACTTCTGCTATGGCCAAGGAGACCTTTGTTCCCTCTTCTTCAGGAGTTGGCACTGGATCTACCTCTCAAACTCCCTCAGTCCAAACATCTATTATCCCAAGGTCCTATTTACCATCAGGACCCAGTCAGCCTGCATTTGATGGCCAGGGCTTCTTAAACGGCAGTACTTTGACTTGAAGGAAAACATCCCCTTCTAAATATTACAAGATTTGAGATTTATTTTTAATTGGTGTTTTGTTCAAATTCCACCCATCTCAGAGGTATTAGAAATCCACATAGTTGAATTTTTACAGGCCAGATTGGAAAAGGGATTATCTGTATCCACTCTTAAAGTTCATACTTCGGCTCTTTCAACTCTCTGGAACACCAGGCTTTAAAACATATTAACCCCCAGTTCCCCGCAGATTACCTACTTGGGATTTGACTTTGGTCCTTAGAGCTTTATCCTGTCACCCGTTTGAACCATTAGAACAGATTCCTTTAACATTATTAACTTGAAAAACTTCTATTCTTTTGGCTATCACAAGAGTAGCAGAATTATTGGAATTCAGAGAATCAGAGCCTTTCTTACTATTCTTTCCTGACAGGCTAGTTATCAGAAATTCAGAAAATTTCCTGCCCAAAGTGGTTTAAGCATATTTAGCTCTGACCAAGTTCCCCCTGGCACCAAACACATTCTAGAAGAGCTATTACGACTTTCTGGGCTTTCCAAGCAGGAGTATGTACATAAGAAATTGCAAAGCAGCCACTTGGAGCTCCGCTCACACTTTCTTGAAGCATTACAAATTAGATGTGTTATTGAATCTGTAATCAAAAAATAATTGCATTTATTCCCCTCCCTTTGATGTTGTGCTTGGGTTATTCCCATGGGTGACCACTGCCAATATGAAGGATAGGGAAAACGGAAAATTTTTCATACTTATCGTCATTTTTGTTTCCTAGTAGCATTGCAGTGGTCACATAGCTCCAACCCTTTCTGTGTAGTAATATCTTCGCTCAGTCATCAAGGACTGGAGAGTAAAGGTAGAAGGGGGAAAAAAGCTGCATTTCCTGTCCTTTGTCTGGCAACAGGGATTAACTCATGATTGACCACTGCCATGCTACAGTCTAGGAAACAGAGATTTCAGTAGTTATGACAAATTTTCCATTTTCCTCACTGTCTCTGTCTGATCTTGTCCACAGCTGACCGTGCAGGAAGAGACAGGGGAGGAAAGTTAGAATCTTGTGCCACATTACTCTAAGAAGAAAAGCCAGGGGGAAATTATGTTTATTATATACATTTGTGTAACTAACTTGGGGAGTGACACAGGCAGTTTTGCGAGGGGATGTTGGGAGAGGGACATGGTCTGAATTTTAGAGGGGGCGCTGGAAGTTAGAAACAGGCTGATTTGGGGGGGTTGGGAGGGAGACAAACATTGATTTGGGAGGGGGTGTTGGGAGAAAGAAAAATTAGAAGATGAATTAATAATATGTTTTTATTTAATAAACATTTAATAAATGTGCAGTAATTCATGTGTAAATGTATAGGCATATACACCATGAGTTTTCATATAGTAAATATATTAATTAAAAGTAGTGGTTGCCTACTAGCAACCACTATGGGAACATAATGCTTACGTTCCCATTGGCTATTGTTGCGAGCAGTTGGTCAAGTCTACCTGACTGAGCAGTGGAGTTTTTGCGCATGTGTGAAGGGAACGCGCGTGTCGGCCAGTGTAACAGCAGACGGGCACGAGAAACGGGCAGACAAAACCTCTGCACTGCTTTATGGTAAAAGGAAGATTTGCAACTTAGAAAGAACAACATAACAACGGATGACTGCAGTTACATGTTAATCTTAATAAGAGGCATCATTTTAACCTATGTTATTTTAAAGAGAGGAGATACCCTTTAACAATCTTTACTGTGCTGTGGCATTTCGAAAGTTCACTAGTAAATTTTTTCAATAGTAAATTTTTAGTATTCCTATATATAAATACATGGCTCATAGCAAAGAGTATATGGTATGGGGGTTTCTCTCATCTGTGGACTACAAACTGGTGTTATTCCCATTTGTTTGATATGGCTCTCTGGATTGTGGAGCTATGTTACAAGGGACTATTTGATACTTATTCACTTTATTTGTATCAAGATGGATTATCCAAGTGCTTGGATGTAACATTGGATTAGCAGTACAGTAGCTTACTATATTTTCACACTAAGGGTTCTATCTGCTATGTGTGTGAACAGTTATTTTTAGTCTGGTCTATGTTCTTATTGTATATAATTAAGGGGGTAGGGGGTTTAGGACATTTCTATACATGGTAATGGACGTGTATCGCAAATAAACACTTTTTATATGCAGCAAAACATTGTTCAGTCCCAGTGCTCTGAAGGTTGAGAGACATATATAAAGGGATGCTGTAAGTGTTTTAAAGTTTGGCCTGTCTAAGTATTTATAAATGGTAATAATATATTAATATCCCCAGCACTGCCTTGAATTGGAGTAGCTGGTTTACGGGAACCTATTTATGTGTTTTTTTAGTTCAAACTGATGCCTTATAATGATGTAATAAGGTAAAATTCAATGCAAAGAACCACTTTTATTTCCAGTAACCTCAAAAATATTAACATACATCTTTGTTTTTTAACAAGTGCAAAACTGTCATTATGCTTTATAAGTTTAGCACAGATTTAAGAGAATTTTCCAGTTTTCTTTTTGCTCGTTTGGTAAACCAGTCAACTCGTGCTTCCCTAAGCTGGCCAAGTGTAAGTTTTATAATATTAATTGTTTGGGTATAACTGATTTTTAATTAAACCTTCATCAAATAGTATCTTCAGCTAAATGTGCTGTAAGGACTAGTGTAATGATGCTGTGAATTGCAATTTCTTCTGCAATAACCTCTTTTAAAGCAACTTTCATTGAAAGACTTCTCTGCAGCAGGTACCATTATTTTACAACAGTTAAACACCAATGTTTCCATTTAAATATGCTTTAAAGAAAGAAATTCAGCTATTATTGATAAACTTACTGCCCTATTGTTTGGATAATTTGATCTTCATTTTTTAAAAAAATTTAAAATCTTTTTTGAGTGTATTTGTCATTTATTATTAACATAACTTTTTTTAGTTTTTATTTTAAACTATTGCCCAATTATAGTAACCAGTGATGAAAGAAAATTGTTCTGACAGCAGTTCCGCAGAACGTATTTAAAGGGGAAGTTTAGTGGAAATACATAAGATTTTAAGAAAAAAGAAAGAGCAGTATTTTTCCATCCCAATGACCTTAACCTGCCCATTCAGCATTTTGTCTCTGTATAAATAAATACTTCCGAAATACTAACTTCCTGTTTGTAGGACCCCTAATAGAGACTGTTATGGTTTGGCCCTTGACCCAGTGCCTGGGTTGATTCAGCTGCTCAGAAGCGATCTGAGCATGTTTGACCCATCCAACAGCCAATCAGTAGAAATTACTGTTAGGCACATTCCAAGGAAGTGGTGCAACCTGGGAAGAAGAAGGACCATTAGAACCTGAAATGGCAGCTCACTGATATCAACAGCAGGGAACAGCAAGGGGTAGAAATTCAAATGATTTTTCAAAATGGGAAAGAATATCTAGAATAACTAGGTATGTATAATATAAACTAATACTTTTTAAAATATTGATAATTTCCACTGAACATTCCCTTTAAGTTCTAAAAATCCAATTGAAACAGAATTTTTAACACTTTTAATTAGAATTTTCAAACATTAATTTTCCCCAATTGTATTCTAATCTAATTTTCGTTTTTTTAATATTTTGATTTTTTGATGATAAATTCCAATTTTAGAAAATTTTGAAAATTCTGACAGATCCACAGACTTTCAAAACTGTCAGTTCCAAATTGAAACCAGGTTTATTCTTAATATAAAAGAATCCTAGGAATGCTGATTTATTTTTCCTTGGGCATTCAATGCTGAACACTGTGTTACAGGCTTTTCACTTTTTGCCCCCATGAAAACTTGCAGAAGTAGGGCAGCAAAATTATGTTCTCCCCTTTTCTCTGCCTCTCAAAAGTTTCCGCCTCTTCTTCAAGCTCTCCAAGCTTTTTTACAAGCGTCTACATGCTTAAAGGAGGCAGCGGTGGATCAAGCGAAAGGTAAGTTTCTTGAATCTTTGTTCCCAGATCCTGAGCTATTGATTGAAGAACTGGAAGTAAGGCATAGCTCCTTAACATCCCGGGCTTTAATCAATACATTAAAGGAATAATTCACTTTGGGAGTGAACTATTCTTTTAACTCCAGGTAGCCTAAATGAATCTGAAATGTTTTCTGTAATGCAGTCTGATTATATTTGTTCCAATTTAGAAAATGCCATAGAATAAACTAAATTATATGCGGCAGACAAGTTTTTTGTTTCTTTTTTTTATGCTATACCTTTTGTTGCAATACATGTGGTAGCTCAAGACCTCCCCCCTCCCCACAGCAGTAGACAGTAACGGTTTTAAGTCTTTTGTAGTACTTTACCCGAACTTGCTTTCTGCTCTTCCATAGTGGTCCACTATGGCATCCGGTTCACGCTGTTGCTAATGGGTACTCCCCGGGGTGTGCTCCAGCTGGAAGCTTGTCTCCACCGCCAAATAACAGCCAGTTTTTCAATAGCTGTGCACCGTTCCCTCCGGTTCCCCACTTTCAGTCACGGTACTGACAGCAATTTAGCTACATTTAAAAACTCTATGCATCAGAGGAATACATTTAAGTCTGATGCGTTTTGGGTCAGGTGACCCCTACTCATAGACGCTCATGTGTCTATGAGTAAGGGTCACCTGACCTTAAATTTTTTTATAAAAGTAAAGCACCTCCTCAAACTCTAAGATCGTTAAGCATCTGATTGAAGTTATAAATCCAATGTTCAATGCCTCCTCTAAGAACTATGCAAACTTAAAGAGCTACACACATACTTAGAGGAGGAACTCCTTGTTTAGACCTGGTGATATGCAGGAAGGATGGCAGAATAAAGTTTTTAAAATGCTCTTGGGGGAGGTGTCAACATTACTATCTTAGGGTTTGAGGAGGTGCTTTACTTTAATAAAAAATTTAAGTTGGAGGTTGGACATGCCGTTTAATGTGTACGTAACCATAAAGGGTTAACCATAAAAGTTTTGGACTATTACATTTGGTCCTTTCCTCACTTCCCACTTTTACTTTTTATTAGTATACTGGTACCTTTAATATGTTACACTTGGGGAAGACCCTTTGAGGTTAAAACATGTAGGGCTTTACCCAGAACCACAATTTGTGCCTAGGGTAAATCCCAAAAGGTTGCAAGGCCCTGTAAATGCCAACGCCAAGGGGACTTCTTAGTGCCGGGTATGTGGGGCTCAGATTCAAGCTGTGGGACATCTTAAGCTCCAAAAGGCACTTATCAGTGCTAGGGAGAGGAGGTCGAGCTGCGGGACCCCCTTAAGCCCCAAAAGGCTCTTTTAAGGGCCCCTGTGGGTTGTGAGGTCCCTCCCTGTGGAGGTGGGGGGCGGCCATTTTGCTACCTCAGACTTGGCAATTTGAAATGGCTGAACTTAATGCAATAATGCCCTTAACATCGCTGTAGTAAATGACAGCTATCTGAAAGATCTCTGGTTCCTCCTCCAGTCTGCCTCTGGATGGGGGTGCCAGGGAGCAGTCAGTTACTGCATGAATATGTTGTCACTTTAAATTCAGATGATTTAGTAAGGGAATACGCCCTACTATACTTTTAAAAGACAAGACCAGCCCTCCAGTATAATATTTTATACAAGTACATGCTCCCCCAATCCCAAACCACAAACAAATATATCCTCCAGTTTCTCATTACCTTATACTAAATCACGGGTTACTGCTAAAGTTTATTTATTTTTTAAATAATTTGCAGATAAGGTATGATGGCTTAATACATTGGTGGACTTCTAATTTCTAAATAATGAACAATAATAAATTGACTCTGAGAGTCAATGTCAAATAGCTATGTTAAAATGCATTTTATGGATAAAAAAAAGTAAGTAGGAGGTGTTCAGAAGACTCTCCATAAAACCTTATTACAAATAATACATGTGACTCCCCAGAAATCACGTGATCAAAGAAGCAGCATCCCCATTCTAGAACTTGTACCACCTGTGGAGACTTCCCCCCAATGCAATTCAACCCCCATGTCTAAAAAATTGCATTGCATTAGAGAAAAACAATATGTATTTATATAGTACTTATATATACTGTAAGCAAACCAGGTGTATTTCATTCTGTCATCAGGTTTGTTACAGCTGAGTAAATTTCTACAATGTATTATTCGGGAGCAAAATTTTATCAAAACCTAAATTCAGCTTTGAAATTGTTGTTTCATCGCAAAATATTGACTATGACAATGGCACTTTTGTGGTGTGATTTTGGGGTTTGACTATGAAACATTGCCAGGTATATTATTTACATCTCTATTTATAAATTGTAATGTATATAATTAGAAACTGAGGGTGAAATTTATAAAAGTTTTTATAATAAAATAACAATTGTTAGCATTATTAAGATAATGCCGGTGTACTTTACTGCCGGCGTTATCTTAATCTATAGGGTTGCAGGCATTGTCGTAAATGCTATCGATCATAATTATACAATAAGTCCCACAGTAATCGTAAGTCGATCACCGTTATCGTAAAATATGGAACGGCAACGATTGTTATTTTACCATAACAAAAATTTTATGAATGCACTGATTTAATTGCCCCTGGAACAACTTGCTGGTGTTTTATTTTTGCAAATATCTGGCACAAATCTACTATTAAATTGGCTTGCACGGGTTGCAAAGTTCACCCCTGAAAAAACTGCTGCAGCCAGAGCAAATTCCTTCTGAAACTTACACTTATTTACAGTATATTAAATTGGTTAGATTGACATTTAAAATATATCTGTGCCCCTTTGTATAAACCCCTGTCCATAAAAAAATGGAAGGTCCAAAACCTTTGGCCTCTTGTCCTTAAAAAACTAGAAATGATTATGCCAACCCTGAGTGAGAAAGGGTAACGTATATAATTCAACCCAATTTTTAAATAATGACCCAATTTATGTTAAAAATCGTATAAATATATTTTTTTATCATATTATTTATGCACACTTAAAAATATGCTTGTAAAGTAAATATTTTTTATATCAAACCGTTTTTCATTTTTTTTCCACAAAACACTTGTTATATGTGCTATTCCTTATACACCACCATCTGTCCAAACTCTGCATTACTCCTCTAATATCATGGAACTTAATCCTTGTGGGGTTTGCATAAAATAAGATCACTCACACACCAAACATTTTCTTATTATTTGTCATTTTTTATTATTATTGCAATCTAACATATCTGCAAATCTTTGCCTTTTTTTATGGTCTCCTGCTATATCAATAATGTACAATATCAATATTAAATGTATAATCATATATTTCAAAGACACACAGCACATGATAAATCTCATTCAACTAAACATTACAATGACCCTTAAAGAATAAAGAAACTGATGCATCTACCAGGCAAATAATTCAATAGAAAATGATCCTTCCTTATTTTGGTGGGGCTTTCTATTTTCTTTTGGACTAAAACATATGCAAAGTATAACACTTATCTTGTAGGATTTGCTAATAGTCTTTACTAACCTAAAAACATTTCATTATAGCAGATCGGCCATTAATGAATATTTTTTTTAACCCTGCACTGTGTATTTTTTTATACATGCTTACTGATCACATTTGTTTAATATGTTTAATATGACTACATCAATACATTTAATGGGAGCGGAAACTGATAACAGACTACTGTATAATCTTATAATATATATAAGATTATTATTTTAGGTAATGAACTGTATATATTTCCTTTTTTTTAAGATTTTCATTCACAGCCATTGAATTCTTATTAACAACATAGCGTGTCCTTTGTGATTTATGACATGGGCGTTTATCTCACACATGACAATTAATACACTGCTGAATGCAGGATGTAAATTTAAAGACAAGCGGCAATGTGCAGCCTAATAACCATTCTCTGTGACACGGCAACAAAAAAGTTTGTTGTGCAAGTTGGATCTGTCATAACCTTACACATTTTCACTGTTCAACTGTAGCTTTTTCTAGGAGTAATTATCAGTCAAACACATATATTGCAATGCTTTGCTGGTGTCTTAATTTAATGCTGTAGAATTACTGTGTCCGTATTATCTTTCTAAAGACAAATGAGTGAGGGGGGGGGGAATCAGGGTAAGACAGCTTTTACATTGAGTTTTAGGCCCGCGTTGTGGCCTGTCCTCTTAGTGTCCTTCCACAGGCCTGGAGTCATGCATCACTCATCTTGTCACATTGAACTCCAGATGCTCCTACCCTGGAGAATGCTCTGACTCTGGCAATTTTTCTTCATTCTCACTAACAATTTGGTAATGAAATATTGATTTTTAGTTAGATTCATATTGATGCTATTAGGTTTGCATTGATAAATCATGCTGGTCTCCTATCTGAGGGGCTAGAAAGTGCTACACTGAACCCTGGAGATTACAATCAACTCATTGATGTGTTAATTTGATGGATTTTTTGTTCTCTAAGAAGGAGAGGGAGGGAAAAAGAAGATTTCTTTTCTCCCTGGCTTTTCTAAAGTTTTCTCAGGGAAAATGTGAACTGTAATTGCAACAACACGATTTAAAGAACATTGTGGCTTACCAAGACAGCATTTTACAGAAAGGGTTAAAAGGATTTCTCTCTGTGTCCCTGACGTAATTTCAGTCTAATATCTTGGTATATAAGGGATATTCCTGCAGCTGAATCCTGTATTTTATTAGTCAAATGGAGACACACAGTATAAATATCATTATTACAATAGCGTAAAGGAACGTATTATATTATGACTTGATTTGTTTTCTTTTAATCACCCCTAGGTGGAAAAACTGTTTGTATCCTTTATTGATTTACAAGAGAAATCCAATTTACACTAGCATATTAATACAAAATAACTACACATGTAGTTTTACACTGAATATAGATATGTAAATAAATATGTATAGATAAATGTATTACTGCAGAGAAATTATTGGGGGGTTTTCATGGAGACAGGCATGCAACAGGCATTGTTTATATGTTCAGTAGAGATGTACAGTCGTGTAAAATGTTTAACTGACAGGTTCTCATTTAAACAAAGCAGATGGAAATACCATAAAGATTATATCAGTATTTAGTAAATAAAAGAAAAATAAGTTTTAAAATCTTAACTTTTAAAAGCTACAAAACTTTAAAAAGTATATATAGTATGGTTTTGTTTAAGATGTACAGTAGGCATTAAGTTTATTCAGGGGCGCTCAACCTATTTCATGTTAGGGGCCAGAGAAATTCTGGGGATTTCTGTTTTTTTTTGTTGACTGTTATTACAGTGCCAACCAAAATGGTGATCACATACAATGGAAAAAATAAACTTCACTGCAAAGTGCAAATCGGGGATCAGATATCAAATTTTTATTAATAATAAAAATAAAAAAGATAATACAAAATAAGCACTGGAACTAAATGGACTAAATGGACACCGGACTAATGGAACTAAATACAAACAGGGAGATTCAATAAAAGTTCTAATCATTAAAAATGGTGCTTATTTTGCCCCAACCAATCAAATCTTATTTAACATTTGAAAGCTAACATCTGGTTGGGGCAGAATTAATTTTTAACGATAAGAACTTTTATTGAATAACCCTATAAATGTTTTAAATTCATTTTAATTTTTTTTTTATTATTATTATTTCAGGTTTCAGGCTGTTCCACAAAGTCTTGAAATTCTACCAGGTCAATTGTACAGCTCCCCACCTCCACATAGAAATCCTTATATTTTGAAAACTATAAAAAGGAATTCTATAAAGTTGTGGTGCTTATGTAGGGAGATGTAAAGAAAAGAGTAACACTGACATATTTTATGAAGGATGGTTTTTCTATAATTATTTTTACAAAGTATAGACCTGTTGTATCAGGAGTGTCTCTCTCCCAGAATAGACAATCAGGTTAGAAATATAAATATGATTACCACAGTACTAGACTTCATACAGCATGAAATTCTTTGACATTAAAGAATCTGGAAATGCAGAATTCCAGATACTTTAAAAAGTACAAAATAAAGCAAAATTCACAAGTTTGTGATACTATTCATAAACTGCCACCAGTGCTTCTTATAGATATGCTTGTCTCTAACTTAGGCAAAAGAACATTTTGCTCCTGCAGTCCTAAATTAGCTACAGAGCACTGTTCTTTATGGTTAAGTCCTCACGCATGAAATAAATAAAAGGTAATAAGAAGAGAAAACAATCCCCACAGCATACACACCAAACACATTTAACAGAAATATATCTATTAATGAAAAGGGATGTATCTAATACCATATAAACCTAGATTGCCCAGGAAACCCAGCAAATTGGCTATAGGTGTTTTGTTGGTTCAATGACAATTTTATTAAATACATTTTATGAGCATCCACAAATGTATTTTATAAAGAATTACTGGGATTTTTATTTGATCAACACCAGCTTACTAAGCTTTGATGGCAATAAATAGCTATCACAGTATCAAAAAAATTAAAAAAAGAAAAACAAATGGAAACATTGTCCCAATAGACACAGAGCACATTCAAAAACATACAACAAGCTGTGTCTCACCTCTCCCTTTGCTGTGACTGCGGGATGATTTATGAAAATAACCTGTGGGTACTAGGTGTCAGCTCCCACAATCTACCTTAGCTGGGTAATTCCAGCTTAACTTACAAAGTACGTGCACATGCTCTGTAGTTCAAACTTAATCTTTTGCATGCAACATAATGAATCAAATAAAATAAGCCTGGGTTGAACCTGTGAACTTTGGGAGTGTTTGTTTCTTAAACATGCACTCTTACAGACAAGCCACCGCTGCAGATGCATAGAATGTAGGTACATTTAGAAGCTTTATCTTAGCTAGGAACAGAATAATAATTAAAAAAAATGTTAGTAAATTAGTTAACTATTTTGTATTGCCCCAGCAAAGCTGTATGTAAGTCACACTGACTGGAAATTAAACTGCAAGGTAACCAGCAGATTTCAAACTTTTCCATATGCTGCTTCCATATTGGTGTGTTGACATCTGTATAGAAAATACTCTCTGCATAGAGACAAACATAGAAAAGATAATCAATGCACATTCCTAGGCCCCATACAATATCATATTATCTGCTCACTGGCATACTTTATAAACAAAGGGGTTTTAGTATACATTACTGTGATCACATGAATGAAAAGCCTTCCAACCACGTCAAGGCATAGAGGCATAGAGACAGTGAATATTGCGGTCAGTAGGTGTGGATATTCGATTACTAAATGGGCTGTGGGCTTTTCTGGCAACAATATCGAAACCTTCATAGCTACAAAATCTATTTCTCATATATACTAAATAGAGATGTTCGAACCTGTTGAGTTTCATTCCGTTTTTGAATTTTTGAAATTTTCGGAAAGTTTGAAAATTCCAGTTTTGATTTTCAAAAATAGTCTATTTTCGGAAATTGGCTACTTTCAATTTTCTAAAATCGTCTACTTTCAATTTTCGAAAATCGTCTACTTTCGATTTTCAAAAATCGTTTACTTTTGAATTTCGAAAATTGTCTACTTTAGGTTTTCGAAAATCGTCTATTTCTATTTTCGATTCAAATCGAAAATTTTAAAAATCCGGGTTCCGTGAAATTCGGGAGTTCCGAAACTTTCGTCGGAACTTCGAAACCCTCAGTTTGATTCAAAACCGGGTTCTATTCGAACCTACATTACATCTCTAATACTAAATGGTGAGAAAAGAATCTTACAGTCTTATGTATAGGTATTCTGGGGAGAAAAGCTTTCACATAAGGATTAAAAAAAATAAGTTTAGTTCTCCCTTAAACTCTATTGTACACAACATACTAGTTACTGTATATTCTTGCCCTAATCATTTACTATATTTCGTCAACAAACTTCTGTCCAATGAGGTAATGTACTGCATTGGCAGAATAATAAACTTGTATAGTTTAAATGTATAGATGTACACAAATTCTACTATAACAGATTTTACTAAATATGTTTTCTGTGACTTTCAAAACTCAAAAGTATTCATTATCAAAATGGACTAAATCAAACACATTAACCGGTGCCCTGGGGTCTAATAATTGAAATATGTGTTGTTGTGTGTATTTAATGTGAAAAGATAAAAACAAAATTTGTGCCGGAAGTAACAGCAAGATAGCAGGTTAAAATGCAGAATACTGTAGATATGCTATATGCTATGCTAAATACATGCAGTTAAGAAATATGCAGAACAAATGCCAAGTACTAAAACTTCCCGCTTCAATAATGGCCATTGCAAAGACTATCCTAAAATACTGTATTTTAAGCATTTTGCATCTATTAGCATTATTCCTACAAAGGTTTCAATTTGAATTACAGTTTAAGAGTTTAAGAACAGAGGTGAACAAAAGGATAAAAAGGAGTGAAATTTTTGTGTAGTATAAACTTTTGTCCAAAAAATTGGTTTTGATTTTAAGATTGGATAAAATGATGAAAAATGGGAAAATCTAAATTTTACACTGCTTTATAATGTTTTATATTAAATATGGTTCTTTACATAAAGGTGCAGGTTCCTAGTATATGTGAATAATTGTAATTTAAAAGATAGCCCCCGCAGAGTTTCTTGCTGGGTTTAAAGTGTATTAAGATCAATTCAAGTTTAAAGTATAAAAGTAGATAATACTATATTGATAACTAGCAGTTGTACCCGGCATTGCCCATTTACACTTGTGGGTAAAGTATTTTTTACGTGCAGGCGTGTCTTTGACTTAGATGGAAGAGACAGGTGGAAAAAGAAGTGCACAGTTGGTAATGTACGTCATGTATTTAATAGTTATGAGTTGAGGAGGTGACATTGCTTGAGGGACGTATAGCACATATGTTTATTGCAAAACTTTATATACAACGTTATCAGTTTTTCCACTTGGAGTGTAAATATACAAATGTTGTAGTGAACCTACTCGTGAACATGCTACATGGAATTTGCCGTTGGGAAAACATGTTGAGTGCAACTGAATATCACAGCACTTGAGCGACTGACAGGCGTCAGTGTCTCTGAAGCAAGTGACGTGTGGGCTCTTTATCGGTGTTGTTAAAGCCGGGCTTCATTCTGTTGCACTGTCTGAGTGTTGTGTGTTTTTATTAAGCGTGCTCAATTTTTGTGCACATTTGTTAGCAGGATGTCACTTTGTTTGCACTTTAACACTTTATCCTTGCACAAGGATCACTTTATATTGTCTATTAGATCCCAATCAATAAAGTTACTTTCTGGTCCGAACTAAAAGTGCCATGATGTCTTTGATCTTTTAGTTGTAACTATCTGTGAAGTGTGTGACATGTGGGCAGTGTGTGTCTGTTTCTTAAGTCCAGGTAATGCAGGTAATTCCTGTATTGTCCATACAACCCAACCATCCTGGTTTGAATAGGTGGATGGGGCATGTCTGCGATGTTGCGGTGGGTGGGGGAATGGCATTCTAGTGTGTGGACAGTCTGGGTTGTGTCTATGATGTTGTGGTGTCCAGGAGGCTTGGACGTGACATTTGGTGGTCATGATATTTGGGGTCAGGGCCACGCTGTTTCAAAGCATGGGCATGGCCGTGCCATTTAGGGGTGTGGGAGTGATGTTTGGGGCTGTGCCTGTGATGTTTGGGGGCATGGACAGGATGTTTGTGTATGTGGGTATGATTCGGGAACAGTCCTGGGATGTTTGGGGGTGTGGCCATGATGTATGGGGAGGACCATAATGTTTTGGGGGTTTGGGGGGGTTACTACAATATCTGGTAGTTTGGTCACAACATTTGGGGGCATGGTTGCAATGCATGGCAGTTATCTTTGGGGGCATGGCCTTGTTGGTTGGGGTATGAGCGTGACCATAATATTTGGGGGTGCGGCTGTGACAGAAATATCTGGGGGCATGGTTACATTCCAGGAGACTCTGCTTTAAATTTCTTAGCATGACAATAACCGTAAATGTGATTCATATCACCAATAGTAACATAGTCTTTCCAGGGTTTATATTTGTATATAAATGTCATTCATATCACCAATAGTAACATAGTCTTTCCAGGGTTTATATTTGTATATAAATGTCATTCATATCACCAATAGTAACATAGTCTTTCCAGGGCTCATATTTGTATATAAATGTCGTTCATATCACCAATAGTAACATAGTCTTTCCAAGACTCATATTCTAAAACCTTCCAGGAGCAAATTGTATTGTGTTACAGACCTTAAGGGAAATGTCTGGTACCAGCAAAGGAATTGTGAGGGGCACACTTAAGCTGTGAATCACAAAGTCTTTATTTCATTACGCATGCACAACGTTTCGAGGATTGTTGTATTTGGGTTACAGCTGAGGAAGAGGATATAGCGATCCTTGAAACGTTGTGCGTGCGTGATGAAATAAAGACTTTGTGATTCACAGTTTAAGTGTGCCCCCACAATTCCTTTACTTGTGCTATATCTTAGGGTCTTTGGTAGAGGACCCAGTGAGGGAGCACCTTGTAAGCCACTGGCTAATAGCCACAGAGGTAGTACCTAGGCCCTAAAACAATATTGCTTTAAATGGCTGGTTCCCTCTGGTATAGAAGCTGTTGGTCTGTGTGTGCAGCTCTCTGAGTTGTGTAGCTGTACATTACACTGTTGTTGTGTCACTGAGGTGGACTCTGTGTTTGTGTTGTCTGTTGGGCAGCACACAGAGCCCAGGCCCTTCATCTGAGTTACTGAATTGGGGAATCACACTCTGCAAGTGACGTACAGGCTTTTTATTGGTCAAACTGGACTTCATGGGCGTCGGCCCTTTCAGAGCTCGTCGCCGTTATGTTGAAGTCATTCAGGGATGTGGCTGTGTGGTGAGCACATACATACAAGATTTCTGCTTTATATAGTAGATAGTGCTAAAAGTGATTGTTAAAATTGTTAAAAAGTGTTAGTGTCATATGTTAAGGTGCTATGAATGCTTAAAATTATTAGGAATTAAAATATCTGGACACAATACTTTTTATACAATTAATAATATCAGAAAATATGAAGAGGATTATACACCTATGTTTAAGTGACGTTTGTCTGAAAAAGGTACCACATGGAACCGAAACGTCACTGATAAATTACTTGTTTTTTTCAAGTCTGGTGTGCCCAGCTCTTTACATCTTTCTTCTTATGTTTCAGTATTGGGTCTTTTGCGCCAGTTGCTGCCTCAGTGTGTTGTTTTGTTAAAAGCAGACAAGGATACGGTGTTTATTGAAAATCCTTCTTTAATTCTCGGACACCCCTGCTTCATATGGCATGACCATGGTCTTTCTTCTGTCTTGCTTTTCCCCTTCACTGTTGGTATTCGTTTTCTTTTCTTTCCTTCTACCCCTTTTGACATAAACCCAGTCTGGATATCCACAACTTTTAAGGCTCCTCTGAGACAGGGCCAGCCTTAGGATAAATAGCACCCTGTGCAAGATTTGTTACTGACGCCTAGCAACCAACCCACCCACCCCCCCTGGGCATACACAATACTCTGTTGAATGCCGCTTGCCTTTAAATCAAGTACCCTACCTGCGCTTACTGTCTTTCAGTATCTTCAGTGCATGCTTGTATATATGGTGCGTACATCATTATGTAACAAACAACGTACTAAATGCACAGACAGAACAGCACAGCACACAGACAGATATAAGTAAAGCTTATATGTATACTAAGTTTATAAAATGAGTAGGCGTCCACTCAGCTATTATCTGCTGATAATTTTATTGCGACATGTTTCGGGTCTACACTGACCCTTTCTCAAGCCTTGACGTGCCATTTATTAAAAGCTTAAATGTGTTGGGGCTTAGTATGTGGTGAGGTGCTGATACATATATTTGATCTGGAGGACCGTAACTAGAGGGGCTGTGGCACTGATGCACAACTACAGGTCCGTGACCTAAGACTCCCAGCTATCACCCCCCTGGAAATGCAACCCATGCGGTCGCACAGGTCGCCCATATCAAAGACCGGCCCTGCATTGAGATGTTTAATTTTTTTCGCATTCACCTCTGTACTAGTGGGGATGTTCTCTGCTCTGTGTTGCAGGGCTCTGATGACACCCAACTTGTGATCTAAAGGGTGGTGGGAGTCAAACATCAAATACTGGTCTGTGTGGGTTGGTTTTCTGTAAACCTCTACTTCAGTTTACCATTCTCCCTGACTTCTATCAAAAACCTTCTGGTGGATTTTAACCCAGGCTTCATCCATGTATCTGAACAAGTGACTGGGCGCAATGCCATTGAAGGTATTAAGAGCCTGTATCTCCTCCACATAAAAGTTTGTCCCAATGGGTGAAACTGAGATCCCATAGCACATCCATGTTTTTGCTTGTAGAACTTATCCTTATATTTGAAATATGTGGTATTCAGGCACAAGTCCAGTAGGGAACACACTGGTTTTGGGTTAAGATCTGTTCTGCTGGTAAGGGTGAAAAAGGGCATAGCCATTTCTCACCATTTCAACAGACTCTGTGGTGGGTATACAGGTGAAGAGAGATGTCACATCATAGTATACCATAGTTTCTTCTGCACCGAGTACTACATCTTTATTCATGTTAGTGAAATCCTGGGAGTTTTGGATGTGATGCTTAAAACTTCTAACCAAATGCCCCAGGAAGTTGGCAAGGCATTTCACCACCTTGTATGTTACGAAGTTGATGCTGCTGGCTATTAGAGATGTCCGAACTTCGCAAAATCCGGTCCGCTCGAGGATCCGTGAATTTTCGAAAAAACGCGAAAATTCGAAAATCCGCGAGCGAACCCATTAAAATGGAAAATACCCTTGAAATTACGAGATTCTTCGTATTTTTGAAAATTCTCGAAAATACGAGAAAACTAGTATTTTCGAAAATTTGTATTTTCGAAAATACGAGTAATCCTCGTAATTTCGAAAAATTTCAAAAATACGTTTATATGAAAATAACATAAATCCTTGCATTTTCGTAAATTTTCGAAAATACGCGAAAACCCGTAATTTCGAAAATTTCGAAAATACGAAAAATCCGCGAATCGGAAGTTCGGAAGGCGGAAAATCCAGAAAAATCCGCAGTTCGCGAACGGGATAAATCCGCGGCGGATGCGGGTTCGGATCCGCGAACCGGCCATCCCTACTGGCTATAGGTCATACTGGGGCCTCTTCCTTTTGTATCTTCGGGACTCCATATATACATGGATGTGCCTCACCAGGGTAGATGATACATTGCTTGACCAATGTCTTTCTTCTTTTGAAGCCGTTGTAGTAAGTATATGACCTGTTTCTTATAGCATTCTGAGGACTGAGAATGTGGGACCATTAAATAATGGGATTGAGATGGTTGTAGAGAATGCTAATGTGCTAAACCATTTTTTTTTTTCATCTGTATTCACTATAGAGAATCCTAGACCTTATAGCAGGGACTGTAATTATATGAATGGTATAAATGAAGAATATTCACTCTGGCTGACAGAGGATATGGTACAGAAACAATTAGACAAAGTTAATATTAATAAATCCCCAGGACCAGCGGATAAAGCTTACGGTAGTCCAGTTTTATCTAGACAACTGTTTCTGATCTTTTCAGATTCCTTTCTGTCTGGAGATGTCCCTCTGGATTCTAAAAAATCCAATGTAATACCAATATTCAAAAAAGGTAGTTGTTCCCAGGTAACTATAGACCTGTAAGCCTAACAACAGTGGTAAAGAAGGTGCTGGAAACTTTGTTGCGGGACCATATCCTTGAGTTTGTCTCCAGAACTCATCTTATTAGTAGTAGTCAGCATGGATTTTTGAGAAATAGATTGTGCCAGACAAATTTGCTTGGTTTTTATGAAGAAGTTAGTAAGAATTTAGATTCAGGAACAGCAGTGGATGTAAACAGATACAATGGATACTCATGCTGCGTCACTCTCAGTAATCCGCCTGTCCGGTGCAGCTATGTTCCAGAGGGCAGCCCCCCAGGTACGGGTCTAGGTAAGTGTACAAAATAGATATGGAACAGTGCAATACTCACAGTGAAGGCTATAATAAAAATTAGTCTTTATTGAATGGCATCTTAAAAGCACGGAGACATTCACTGAATTACTCCACTTGCCTGACGCGTTTCGTGCACTGTTCCATATCTATTTTGTATAGCAGTGGATGTAGTATACTTGGATTTTGCTAAAGCTTTTGATACTCTGCAACATAGGCGACTAATGTGTAAACTGAGAACTGTTGGACTAGAAAAAAAACATTTGTAAATGGATAGAGAATTTGGCTAAAAATGGAGCTACATCTATGTGGGCTAAAGTTCTAAGTGGAGTGCCTCAGGGTTCTGTACTGGGGCCACTTCTGTTTGATCTGTTTATAAATGACTTAGAAGGGGGCATTGAGAGCAAGGTCCCAGTGTTTAATGATGACACTAAACTATACAGAGCTTTAAAAACTTCTAATGATGTGCAAGATAGATTATCAAAATGGGCAGCAGAATGGCAGATGGCAATGTTGATAAATGTAAGGTGATGCATTTGGGATTTAATAATCCCTGTGCCACCTACACCATAAATAACTCTGTGTTAAATGAATCTGTAATGGAAAAAGATTTGGGGGTTCTGGTAGATAACAGACTTAGCTTTAGCAAAAAATGCCAGGTAGCAACGGCTAGAGCTAGCAATAAAGAGTGAATGTATAAAGAGTGAAATAGATTAAAGAGAGATCTCCCTCTGTTCTCCCTCTTTACAAGGCACTGGTAAGGCATCATTTGGAATATGCAGTGCAGTTTTGGAATCCCATATACAAAAGGGACATCTTGTAAAAGCAATCAGTTCAGAGAAGGGCAACTAAAATAATAAAGGGAATGGAGGGGCTTGGCTATGCAGGCAGATTAGACAAGTTAGGGCTTTTTACATCGGAAGAAGCAATGTTTGTGTGGGTACATGATAACCTTATACAAATATATTAATGGGCCATACAATGAACTCTCTGGTGAACTGTTTACTAATAGGTCATATAAGAGGACTCATGGACATCCTTTAATATTGGAAGAAAAGAAGTTTCATCTTCAGGTTAGGAAAGGTTTAATTACAGTGAGAACGGTGAAACTGTGGAACTGTCTTCCAGCAGATGTGGTAATGGCAAGTTCATTGAATAGCTTTAAAAGTGGCCTAGATACGTTTCTACAACTAAAAAAAACAAGAATTACTGGTATTAATGCATATACTTTAGTTCTGGTTGATACAGGGATACTTTCCGATTGTCGTTCGGAGTCAGGATGTCCTGCCTCACTCTGTGGAACCATATTATTTTGGATTGAGGCTTCTGTGGTTGTTATAATATCCACCACAGGGATGGCTTTAGGAATGATGGCAAAGTTCAAGCTTCTAGCCAGGACTTCTATTTCTGGCTGGGTCAGGGTTCTATTAGACAAGTTTCTCACCCATTCCTCCTTGTTGGATAAAGTGACAATTTCCTCCTTTTGTCTCCAGGATAGTTAGTTTCCTTTCGGGGTCTTCTGGGACAGAATAGATAACTTGTTCTGTTGCCTTTGCTTGCCCTTCCAGTGCTGAGATAGCTGTGTTTGTTTAGTGAATTCCATTAACAGATAGCCACAGGTAGCTATGTGGTCAGGTTCTGTTCTAGATGGCTGATGTTGTATATTAAAGACTCAACTCTCTGCCATGTTCAAAGCCATGTACAATGCTGTTTTAACATCTTACCCTGGACAATATCGATAACACCTCTTAAGCTGGGAACACACAATGCAATCCTTTTTCCTGACCGGACATTCACCCCAGAGGATGGACTGTTGGTTGTGGCAAAAGCAGCTGCACCCGTAAGCCGCGACTGAGCGTGTGGTCCATAGAATCGATCGTGGGTCTCTGACGTCAGATCGCATGTTCACCAGATTTAGAAGAATGAACGGGGACCAAAAGAAGAAAAAAATCATAAAAATGAATAGTCCCCATAAAAATTCAAAAACGGTTAACTTTATTCATAAGAACCTAAAAAATTATCTTCAGAATGACATCCGCTATTCAAAACAACAATATATTGATGGCTGGCCAGCAACACCAGATCAAGTGTCAGACTGGTTATGTGAATAAAACCGCTCCTGGGCGCTTTACCCCAGAATCAGCGGAGTCACAACTTGGAGCAAGAAATTGACTTTGCTCAGTAATACTATAACTCAAGAGTTGAGAGATAGATATAATCACCACGGAGGCACTTCTATATCTCCCAGAAAAATACGGAAATTGTCATTTGCTATTGATGATCATATTGGAATATAGAAAGTGTCAAAGACCCATCTAGGGTTGGAAATTATAGACTATAATCTATTACTTGAATGCTAATGTTCCAACATTAATCATAAGAACACAACAACACTTTTTAAATACAATTAATATACTATTAGATCATTTTGTATGGACTTAAAAGTTCTTTTTATGGAATTTTACTCTAATTAATGATTATAATATTAGGCTAGCCAGCCATCAATATATTGTTGTATTGAATAGCGGATGTCATTCTGAAGATCATTTTTTAGGTTCTTATGAATAAAGTTAACCATTTTTGAATTTTTATGGGGGCAACTCATTTTTATGATTTACATATTTTGGACTGTCTATATTAGGCAGTTGTTAACTACCGTGGAGGGACCCAGGTGGTTGTTTTCCCCACATACTGTTTAATTGGAAGGAGGGTGTTTATATTGCTACCAAAAGAAGAAACCATCCAATATATCAGCCTGACCAACCAAAACACTGAAATGTCAGTTGCTCGTGCTGAATAATTGTATGTGCAGCTTTAGCCACAATGCAATCACACCTTGCATTCAGAAGGTCCCTAACACCTGGCTGTGATATGCTAATTGGGACTTTCCACAGTACATAATTGCCAACAGATTCTTGTACAAGTCATTCTGAATTGAGAAAGCTAGTCGGATGACTAGCGAAACGTCTTCAAGAACTAAACTTCAAGTCCAATTGATCTAACTGAATACAACAGATATACCATGACCTGGATGGATGAATATTACAGGTATACCCTGACCTGGATGAATGAATATTACAGATATACCATGACCTGGATGAATGAGAACCTTCACAAGCATTTAGAGGTGTTGTGTGGCTTAACCTTCAGTATATAAATTCTGCAAATGAGAGCAGTTCATCTGTTTCTAGCCTAAACATAATACAGTTTTACCAAAAAAAAACTGCTGAAAGTCTTTTTAAAGTTTGCCTTTGCCCTCTGGATTTGTTAACAAAATGCAGACATGGTTGTGGAGCTAATTACATTCAACCCCATCAGCATTGCCACTCCCTTCCTGCTAATTTGAGGAAAAGATGTTAAAGTTCTTCACACACACACACACACTTCCTAATGGCAGAAACGTTAACGTTCCAAATGACTGTGTTAAACACACTAATAATACTGCTCTTGTTAGCTTTACAATTAGTTTTGGATTTTATCCCAGCTGAGATGTAACATCTGTAGATGATTATCTAAAACTACATATCTGCAACAACCTTTCAGCAAATCAAATAAACATCAATATGACAGTTATTGTTCTGTAGGCATAAAGAAAGTGAATGCACCATATGACTATAGAACAGACACAATAAAAATTTGCAGGCAATTTTATAAGCTCTTGCATATATCTAAATGTTAGATATTGTACAATCTCTATGGTGTATTTATTGTACTGGAGTTTACTGTTTGCTTCAGTATGTCACTTTTCCAACAAATCTCAATACTGACATATTGTCAGGAACTTACCTGCCACTCCCGTTCCACACTGCTCTGCACTTCCGGGTGGGGGCATCAGACAAGTCATGACATGACGGCGTTGGTGCGCCAGGCGGCACAAGGATTCAAATGACGGCGTCCTCCTGGACCCGGCGCCCGATCGTAGCTTATTGCTTCCCCAGGCTCAGTTACTCACCTCTCCTGTATCCAGCGTATTTCTTCCAGTTCCTGAGACTTACTTACCTTGCCAGTTTCTGTCAGTTACTTACCTTGCCAGTTCCAGTGGAGTCACTCCAGAGTGGTTCACTTTTTCAACTGAATGTTAAAAATATTCCCATTTACAGTATACCTGCTGGAGTACATATTCATTTTCCAAGTTACATGAGATGTTCCAAAGAATTGCAATAAATCTAGTCACCGAGAGGTTCAGGAGGTTCCTAACACCTGTTATTTGCTGATTGGGACAGCCCAGGGTAATTATTGCCAACAGATTTTTGTACAAGTCATTCTGAACTGAGAAAGCCAGTCGGATAACTTGCAAAACGCCTTTAAACTAACTAGCTACCCCCCGCCCACCCCAACTGCCAAAAAAAGAAGCCAAATCATACTTACTGCCCTTCTCTCCCTCAGCATATCCATTGCCAGCAGCTGCGGCTGTGATTGACTGCCTCTCAGCCAATCACAGACACGGATGCCGGCCCCTGTTTGCGAATTCCTCCAGGGAGCCGGGAGGAGACGCTGTGGGAGGGGTGGGCTGTAAGTATGATTCGGCATCTTTTTTCAAAGAACTAATGCGGCGTTTGGGGGTGGGCAGGGGTTAGCAACACCATATTAAAAGTAAAAATTTAGGGTGGACATGCCCTATATCCCTCTGTTTAAAAGTAAGCACACAAATTTAATTTCCAATAATAGGTATACTGTATTGTATGGCTGCACAGTCCAATTAAGTTTGCATTAGAACAAGACTGGTAACATTCACGATTATAAATTAACCACTATGGTAAAACTATAAAGACAGAATCTTAAGATATTGTAGGTTGCCACCCTAAAGGCAATAAGAGGCTTGTAGTAGAAGGATCATTTACAGGGGGGTTGCTCCCATGTTTTATTGTGCTGGAAAGACACAACATTTCAGCAATGGAAACCTTTGTCAAGTGCTCCTATCTTAACAATTTATCAGACTGGCCATTCAGATTTTTCAGATCTGCTAAAAATCAATTCCTTCCAACATGCCTGATCACTCACTTTCATTTTCTGGTATGTTATCGATCAATAGCCTAATCAGGCAATGTGGAAAATGCCTGTGTCATGGGAGTCAGGAATTCACTGATTATTTTTACTTCTACCATACATTTTTATGTGTATGGCTAACTTAAGGATTGCTGTCTAAGGGGCATATTTCTAAAGGTGTGTTAACTCTCATTTTAAATTGGCAAGCCTGAAGTATCGAAAATGGCTAGGTGTGGAGCACTGTACGTGGGGGGCTGCTTGGGGCTTCTCCCCCATGGGAGGGGGAGATGTGCGAAGGACTGCTGGGAAAGTGGTGGTGTGTCCTACTAGTGCCATCCCAATGGGGGGTGCACATTGGAGGGGGCCTCCTCCACCCCCACAGACAGGAACCCTGCACCCTACAAGGGGCCATTAAAAGAGCCTTCTGGGGCTTAAGGGGGTCCCACAGTTCGAAACCAGGACTCCCCTCCATGGCACTTATTAGTGCCTTTGTGGCACTGACAAGTGCCTTTTGGGTTAAAGGATCCTGTGGCTCGAAATGAGGATGCCTCTTCCTGGCACTGAGAAGTGCCATTGGGGCTTAAGAGATCCTGTAGTACAAAAGTGCACTGAGAAATGCATTTGTTGCAAAGTGCCTTTGGGGCTTAAGGGTCCCACAGCTCAAAATGGGGATGTCCCACCCCCGCAATAATAAGTGTCCTTGTGGTACTGAGACATGGCTTTGGGGCTTAAGAGGGGGGTCCTGGTTTCGAGCTGCGGGACCCTGGATTGGGACGCAACATTCGGATTTTAGATTTAAGGGGTTCCGTGTTGGATCCAGGTTCCGAGTCGGACCCGGATCCCATCTCTAAAATCAAGCGGACTAGTAATTCATGCAGAAATAATGAAGGAATACTAAAACGGCACAGAGATATTTATACTTCAGTCGTCAGTCAAAGAACCAGGATAAAGGGCGTTTTAGTGTGTTCTACAGCTGGTATTAGGCTTTCACACCATCCCACCAGATGGACTCCATTCGCAGGTAAAAAATATGAGTCTGACATCTGCTTCCATGTTCTCCTGCACAGTCCTCCGGTACATCGAGCAAACAAACGATCCAGATCAGACACACATACATACATACATTTTTACAAGGATATTTGCATGTAAAGTGGTCTCCCAATAGTCTCTCAATGTATATCTTTAAAAGCTTTTATTAACAACAGCTGTCATACCGCCAGGCTGGCTCCAGTGATGTAACTTCCTGTAAAACCACCCTTAATAAACAGATTAAATTAAAAGTGCCATAAGTTTTTTCTTCACCACTTGATAATCACAGCCACATAACCCCATTCTATCCACTCTGTACCCCTAACTTTATATTATCTCATATTAAAGGGTAACTCCAGCTCCAAAATAACTAAAGCATTTTTGAAAGATTTCCCCTAAAAGCCTACTTTTGTTATAAACTTACCTTTGTAAGATGCTCCCATGGTGAGATATAGCTAATTACATAGAGCCAATCCCTTGCCGAACGTCCCTCCTCCTCTGCTTCTGTTGCAAGCATGCTCAGGAGCAGAGCACGCTTATAACTGCTTTGTTCTGTAATACATACAATACAAGGATTGTGGAAGCACTCCAATTAGGCTAATTTACAACTACACTTACTGGAAGTGCTACTGATCTCGTCAAACATTTATACACACATAAAAAAGATAATCAATGCACATTCCTAAGCCCCATACAATATCATATTATCTGCACACTGGCATACTTTATTAAAGGGGTTTTAGTAAACATTACTGTGATCTCATGAATGAAAAGCCTTCCAACCACATCAAGGTAACCCTAGTCTGGAAGGTCCTAACTTCTAACCTTTTTAAATTTCTTTTACTTCAATTACCATTAGCAAACTTTTACATTTCTCATAGTTGTGCACTGGATCCATATAACAGGCTTTCTCACTTCCCCCCAGCCCTTTGGCTTTTTAAAATGAAGGAAGAGGCCATCCATCCAGTGGTTTATATAAAGGCATAGGACCTCCCATAAAAGGGGCGTGTTGGGGTTGCTATAACCACATGGAAGCTTGACCTGGCTTCCCAATAAATACATACAATACAAGGATTGTGGAAGCACTCCAATTAGGCTAATTTACAACTAAATTTAGCAGAAGTGCTACTGATACTTATACTTATACAAACATAGAAAAGATAACCAATGCACCTCCCTAGGCTGTAATGGCTGTCAGCCGTTGGCCATGACATCACCGCCTTGGCCATGACTGACAGTCATTACCCAGAAAACAAGGAGGACGCGGTGAGGGATCGGCTGTGTGTAAGTAGCTATATCTCAGCATGGGAGCATCTGACAAAATCTAGATTATTAAAAAAGTGGACTTTTGGGGGGTAATCTTTCAAAAAAGCTTAAGTTATTTTGGGGCTGGAGTTACCCTTTTATGTTCCTTGTATTTGTGTGTGAATGCAGAGTGGGATTTCTTGTATGCTTGCATAATTTACAATGCTGTATATTCCTGCTTTGGTGTTATTACTTAAACCCACATTAAGATGACCTTAATCGCATATCAGCTGACCCAATGCAATAATGCATCAATAACAATAATAATCTAATACGGTATAAGAATGCGCGTTCAGTACAAGCTCCTTCGGGACCTGTCAGAGGAACAGCAGAGGAGCGCGATTAAGGGTAAGTACTTTAACTGCCCTGCCTGCTCCTGACTGTTTCATTGGGGAATGGGACGTAATACATTACGTAATCCCTTATTTCCTGTTCTTCAATTAAACAAAAAAAAAAGCAGTGGAGATACCCTTTAAGATCAATAGCGCAAGAAGGTGAATTTTAACCAATCGATCGAATGGATTGAAAATAGTTGTTTTACATCATTGGCAATCATTGAAAATGAATCACAGAACGATGCACATGAATTGAATCAAATTGATGTTCGATTGGTTATGTTCGATTTTTTTTTTTTGCTGATCTGATTCCTCACATATTATATAGTGTGCATGTTTGCAGATATGATCAAATAGGAAATGATAGAAATGTTCTTAAACCCGTGAAATACTTGACCTGACTGATTATGGTTCAGTTGATATTGTTTGAATGCAAAAAAAGATAAAGAAGCCAATTTTGAAACAATCGAAAGAATGAATGTGTTGACTGACTGAATGGAGCCGTGTATGGTTAGTCTTATACCACACATGAAATAACTTTCATTCTTTTATCAAAGAAGTTATTTTTGCTTGTGTCATTCTTAATATGCAAGTCAAAGCCAGCAAGCATCATGTATGGGTTTTGTTTTGTTTTTTACAAGCAGATAGATGTTATTTTATTATTTATACCAAGCAGGCTTACTGTATACATTAGTGCTTCATTTAACTACAGAAATGACATGCTAATTTCAGTTCTACCTCAGCTGGGTCATTTTTAGGTCAACAGATTAGACACATCAGCACAAGAAGCAAGACAGTGTGCTTCAACTGCAGGGCAAAATAACCTGACTATTAATCAACATGATGGCAGCAGTCGAACAATGACAGTCATCTGTCAGAAAGCAGGAGGTGGCGTCCCATTAACACAATACCCACCTGCCCTGAGCTACAACTGTCTTATAATAATATCGATCAGTCACATCCAAGGTGCTGCTTCTGCTTCCGTGTAATAGATGTAATAGAGAACGGTTTGTTGTACATTTCTGGGCCATTTTTCTTCATAGTTTCTAGATTTTAATTTTTAATGTGCCCCTTTTATCCCCGTATTAGAATATTAAAAAACATTTAAGTTGCCCCAGAACACACAAAGCGTAACAAGAGAAAGAGAGCAGAAACCAGTGCAGATAAGTATTTCAAGAACGCTATTGTGAGCTAATGGCGCATGGCCGTACAATATACCTGTGCAACATTTGATAAAGATGAGCTGACATGCCAGTCCAAATAGGTTCTTTTGTGTGTCTGCATATGTCTATCCATCACTGCTTTGAGCTGAAAGCAAGAAGGTAGAAATAACAGCAGCAGCTGGCAGGAACCATAAGGAGAACTACAGCTCTCACAATTAAACTCCGTTTACCTCTGGCCTTTATTTCACTCCTTCCCTGGTCTAATTTATTATGTTTTCTTTCTCTGCATGCACAAAACATGAAGCTGATTTTTCTTACATTCTTTGGCTATCTACCGGTAATTCTTTTTAGGGAGATACTCGGTGGTACAATGAACTAAATTCTCCTGATACTGTTGCATTGATTCTGTGGACAAAAATATTGTTTTGTGTTTTGTCTCGTACGGCAGATTGATTAACGGAAGTCAGATCTAGGCCTGCACCTTCATTATACTGCTGAGCCAGAACTATGATTTACTACTGAAACATTTAGCAGTGTTTTGAAATGCACTGAAAACAAAAAGGCTTTTTCTTCCCCTGCAGAATGATTCAAATCCCCATGAAATCAACAACTAATGAAGAAAGCAAGGCGTAACAGACAATACACAGAATCTGAATGCAAACAAACAGGTTATGTTTACAAATGTTTAAATTTTACTACTTTTAAAGGGAATGTCCAATTGGTGGCTATTACAGGTTAATATGCTAGGATTTTTATTTCGTTTTGTAATTCATTTATTTCATTTTGATCCCATCATGCACATTAGATGGTAAGTGGATGTGTCATTTAAACTTGTGTTTGTAATACTGAACAGGTATCTTTTTATAGTTGCACAACACTAAATATTTTTATTTACAGAAACATTTGTACTTGTGTGTATGGGGGGTATTTATGTAGGTATGTGTACAGCCTTTATAAATATTATTACTGGAGACAATCATTTGTATTTGTATTATTAAACAGGACTCGGTATCCAATTACATACATTACATACAGTCCCTTCGCTCCTGTGGCTGTCTTCTACTCCTCTCAGCAAACCAGAAGCTGCAGAGAGGGGCTGGACCAGCAGCCGCATCTGTGGTTGGCTGCCGGTCAGCCAATCACAGACGTGCCTGCCGGCTAAGAAGACAGCCACGGGATCAAAGGGATGTAAGTATGATTGGGAAAGTTTTATTACAGAACTAATACGGTGGTTTGGGTGGGTAGGGGACAGGGACATTATGGCCAAACCATTTTGCACTACATGAATGGCAGGCATTATTGGCATAAATATGGGTCAAAGAACGGCCCCAGTATCTACACTAGCACTGGTGAAGTCCCTCATAAATTTAAAATTATTGTCCAAGAAAATGGACACTTAATTTAATATTCTTCACATGTGTATGACTTTATTGCACATACCCCATCACAAAAAAAATCCAAAAAAATGGACCACAACTTATACCTTTTCCTATATACATACACCAACATTTAAGTATATCGATAAAAACCAAGTTGAAACAATGTAGCAGGTTTAAAAGTATCAAACACATGTGGGAATAAATTAATCAAAAATTCATCTGAGTGGGTTAGTCAGGTCCAATGCACAGTTTTTGTATATACCAACCAAGAATACAGTCTTACAATCTAGAACAACCATCCTTTCAGATGCAGAATTAAGCAAAATTAAGCAAAGCACTTGAATTGTCGGCGTAACATCGTCAGTGTGAGGCTCCCAGGAACAAATATGGCTGGGCTTGCTCCGGACTCCTTAATCTTCTCCTCCTCACTTTGCACGGACGTTCATAACCAGGTTATCTGGTCCTCATCCTAGTGTCCTCGGGTCTGGTCTTTTAAGACGGCTCTCGGTCCCTCTTTAACCTGCATAAATGGCAGGCAGAGAGGGATTCAGATGGTGGGAGGAGGGGAAAAGGGCTCCCCTGCGCAGGACACAAGCAACTGAGAGGACAGATCAGAGGCAGAAACCTTTTGGGTGGGAAAATGGCTCCAACTCTCCTGGACTTTAAACAAACATAACAGGAGAACCATGAGGAGCAGAGATGTAAGTTAAGTATTTTTTTAAACTACACAGTGGGACCAGTAGTGGGTAAAATTATAGTAACATACAGTAGTAACATAGTAATTGAGGTTGAATAAAGACATGTGTCCATTAAGTCCAACCTATTTACCCTGCTTTTTAAACCCTACTTTTAATAGTTGATCCAGAGGAAGGGGAAAAAATATCTAAAAAAGGGGGGGAAATTCTTCCTGACTCCAAATGGCAATCAGAAGCTATCCCTGGATCAACCAGAACTGCAGTATATGTATTAATACCAGTAATTCCCAATATTTGTTAGTTTTAGAAATGTATGCAGCCCACTTTTAAAGCTATTTAATGAACTTGCCATTACCACATCTGCTGGAAGGCAGTTCCACAGTTTCACCGTTCTCACTCTAAAGAAACCTTTCCTAACCTTAAAGGATGTGCACATGTCCTCTGATATGACCTATTAAGTAAACTATGCACCAGAGAGTTTATTCTATGGCCCATTAATATATTTGTATAAAGTGTAAAAACTAATAATAGTTTTGGTGGTGGACCTTCCCTTTAAAGCAATGTATAATTTGCTTTTTTGCAAAATTAGCATGCAATTATTCTTTCACTACTTTCACTTTCTATCTCCTTTCTTAGGCACAGAGTGATACAAAGTAGTTAATTGGACAGCTCCGGCTGGGTAACGATCATCGAACATGCCTAAGCCAGTGGCTTAAAAAGGAAAAGGGGCTAGAAGCATGGTAATTGCTACATTATTTTAATAAGCAGCTAATGTAGCTTTAAAGTCACTAAATTGATCTCCCTACTCACACTAAAAATTTACTAATATTTTATAAACCAAACAGCAGATCTGTTAAATCAATCAGCAGGCAGAAACAGAATGACAATTAAACCGTGTTGCATAAATGTACTGTAAAAGTGTGACATTTCACTTTCAAGTTGCCCTATGCACCTAATTGTTGTGACTAGATTAGATTTTCATATCATTCATAATAACAATGCAGGAACTCCAAAAATGGCAAGCAAGTTAGAAATAAAGACTAAATAGACTGGCTTGATTGATACATGTTTGACCATCTAAACCATGTAGCTTCAGAGATGCTATTATTCACTCACACATACTTATCTAGCTATAACAATGATGAATGCTTACTGCTTTAACACATGGTTGCCTGAAACTGCTAACTTCAAGGCATTCCAGAGGCTTCCTTGATGATGTAGGGAAAAAGTGTGTAGTGTAGTTTATCTGGTGAATTCATATCTGTAGTGCATTACAAGAAGCATGGGAGTTTGCCATTATTACCGGTATGTCTCCAAAAACTAACAACAAACACTGGCATAAATACAAATGTTCCGCATTGATAATATGAGCATTTTTTTCCACTTCCCATCTTTTTCTCTGAAGATGGAAAATTGCTACTGTTAACCTTTTTCTCAACTATATTTGTGTTTATAAAAGATGTCAAACTTGTGCGTTTTTGTTCCACCAGTAGGTACCTGATCTGTTAATTCTGTTGTTGAAATTTTGACAACAAAATAACCAAACACATTCCAAGAAAGATGCTTCAGGATATCTATGTAAGTCCTTATTTTTAAATTTAATTTTCTTTTTTAATAATCCCCTAGGTGCTGTGAGCAGTGGCATAACTAGGAGTCACTAGAAATTAAATGGAGAATTTCTGCATCAGGCGTGTTGTGATAACTTTACGTGCTGTCTCTGTGCTGGCACTGGAACAACCATATGGACCCAAAAACTATAAGGACCACTCCTTACACCTTTGTGTTCTAACACCTTTTGTGTTTTTAACTTGTTTTATTTATTGTGATATAATAAACATTGGGCCATATTCATAAAGGTGTGGTATCACTTTTTATCGGTACCGCACCTTTAACGTTCAGTTTACCGATTGTTAATTTCCAATCGGTTTAGTGATCATTAATTTATGATTGTTATCATAAATTAACAATAACGATCGTAAATTAACAATAACGATCATAAATCTACAATAATGAAATCATAGCTGTACGATCCCCATAGAATACCATTGCGGTAGTTTACGTCCATGGCATTTCTTTTACGTCTGCGGTCATACCGGTATTGCTAAATTGTGATAGTGCACGTTTTTAGATATGGCCCAATGATACAATAATAAGACATGCCTTGGATTCACTATATCAGTGTACATACATCTACATCACAATTATATTATTTGAACATAAACATTTAATTAAACTTATTCTAAAGAAAAGGGAGGCAAGGAAAGGAACTTGAATTGGAATGAGGAAGGAGGGGTGGGAAAGAAAGGAGAGCCACTCCCAAGGTGATCAGCCATATATAAATACATACAGTACGTGTATTTAATTCGATATCCTAAAACTAAGGTGGAACAACCTAGGGTGTCCAAATCTTCTGAAATTTACCTGGGAATCCTCTATTTTTATATATTTTTTGGATATAAGGATGTGCAGCATCAATCATACCCCTCTATTGTTTTGTTTCATTATATAAGGTGGTGATTGGGCCATCCAGTTAAGGATTATTGTATTCTGCTTGTGAAGGTTCTCATTCATCCAGGTCATGGTATATCTGTTGTATTCAATTAGATCAATTGGATTTGAAATTTAGTTCTTGAAGACCTTTCGCTGGTCATCCGACTGGCTTTCTCAATTCAGAATGACTTGTACAAGAATCTGTGGCAATTATGTACCCTGGAAAATCCCAATTAGCATATCACAGCCAGGGTGTGATTGCATACAATCTAATGTGTGTATGGGAAAAAACTCGATCAATTAAGGTCCGAATCTTTCCTCTATAAGGAGTGCATCTTCCCATACGCCAAGTTCTGGACTCAGGGGAAGCAGCCTGTTAGGGACATTCAGCACAACAAGACAGAGATACAGGAGCTCAATGCAAATTCCAGGGGTGGGTTCTTTAACCTGGTAGATGTTGGTGGGTTTTTCAACGGTGTAATTAAAGAAAACGGGATGTTAATGTTAAATATATGTTGGTGTTTTGGATGCTCCAAGTTGAATAAGTTAGTTTTACAATAAAGATGATTAAGGTTGATTTATTTATGCTTTTCTATGTTGTAGGGTGGTTATGAACTTCATTGAGAATGTCTATAATTGAATATCATAATAAGCTGTTTGCCCGATAAGCAGGACTGTGCTCCTTGAACCATCAAACATTTACAGCTGATGTAAAATAAATGTATTTATGATTTTGAATCATAGAGCAGATAGTTTGTTATTTTCTGCAACTAGAGAAATGAAAACATTTTGTTGACTATTTTTATTGACTGGATATTAAAGGAGAACTAGAAAGGGAAAGTTTAAGTATAAACTTTGAATTTGGCTTGAAAGACGGCATTTTGGAAGGGAATTTGTGTGTTTGTGCTGCAGATTTTAAAACTCAATAATGTCAATGATGAGGACATTGTTGTTTTTTACTTACCCTTTAAATATGTCACATGCATTAAAGGTAGGTCAGTTAGTGTGTGTGTATTCATATCAGGTTGGGGGATAAAATACTAACTTTTTTGATGATTGGTCAAAATGAGTTTTTTTTACTTTAGTTACCCTTTACGTATGGCTGCCATAATAATGGATAAGTAGATCAGTAGATGTGTGTACCCGTGTCAGGTTGAGAGTTAAAAAAAAAAAACTTTTTTGATAAGTGGTCAAAATTAGTTTTTTTTTACTTTAGTTACCCTTTAAGTATGGCTGCAACAGTAATGGAGGGGTAGGTCAGTAGCTGTGTATACCTGTATCACGTTGTGGGTTAAAAAAACAAAGTTTTTTTTATTATTGATCAAAATTAGCTTTTTTGACTTTAGTTACCCTTTAAAGTATGGCTGCCACAGTAATGGATAAGTAGATCAGTAGGTGTGTGTACCCGTGTCTGCTTGAGAGTTAAAAAAAACTTTTTTGATGATTGGTCAAAATTTGTTTTTTTTTTACTTTAGTTACCCTTTAAGTATGACTACAACAGTAATGGAGGGGTAGGTCAGTAGCTGTGTATAAATAGATAATAAAAAAGAAGACAGAAAAACAAAGAACAGAAACAGCCAGAAAAAACAGCAGAAAGGTCAAGCTAGGTAGTACAAGGGCACAGAACCCAAGAGCACCCCAACTGCATATAAATACCATCCAATAATATACAAAAAATGGAGGGCTAATACGCACCTCATCAATAAATAACGGTCTGGAGGTGGACACCACACTATATATTAAAAATATCAAATAGTTTTTATTATAATTTTCCCCCTATCCATTTAAATGCACACACAGCAAAACACCATTAAAATAAAAACATATAGGCACATCAGTTCCATAGGGAACAAGAAATGAGTATCGGCAGAATAACCCCTAGCAGGAATTTACAGGGAACAGTTACTATGAATCGATTGGCAGCCCATAAGTATAAATATGGAACATACCCAGTCCTGATTGTATACCCAACACAAAGGCCCAAAAAAATAGACGGCTTGTCCTCAAAAAAACTTTATGCTGATCAAAATAACAAAAAGCTTGAAGGTTGTGATTTGAATTTTTTTGATAACTTGGCTCTGGACAATTTGTTAGAGCTAGAGCGGGATGGAGCTGGGATGGTAAGTGATGATAATGGAGATTTGGACCCGAAAAATGATCTTTCTATATCTTTCTATATCTCCAAGTCTGATTAACCATCTGGGTTTACGCCTGAAGTCTAAATTCTTTCCATCCTTGTCCGCCGTTCCATGCGTTCGCACATGATGTGATTGAACGAGAAATGGAGGGATTGAGGCAGAATAAGACCTCTTCTAATCTCAATTATGAGGAATTGAGAGCTCTACGAGAACTCCAATCCAATGATGACATTGTGATTAAAGCGGTGGACAAGGGTGGGAAGATAGTAATTATGGATAAGGATTACTATCGTTCTGAGGCACTCAGACAGCTCAGTGACCGATCCCAGTATAATCAGGTCTCCAAGAACCCGCTACCAGATATAAACATCAAAATTAAAAGAGGCTATTTGTTCAACCAACATCCCGTGTTACCATGTCTCTATTGGCTACCCAAGCTACATAAGAATAGCAGACGACCTCCGGGCCGCCCAATAATATTTCACGCTTTGTGGATCGGGCATTACGTCCATTTTTGGACACTGTCCCCTCTTACCTGAAGGACACGTTGGATGTTCTCAGGAGGTTGGACAATATCCATATTAAAGATGACACGATCCTGGTTTGCTTGGACGTTGAAGCCCTATATCCCTCCATACACCATCATTTGGGCATTGAGGCGATCAGGAATTTCCTATCAAAACGCAGCAGTAAATACAAGGAACACTCCATGTTGGTACTGCAGTTACTAGAGATCGTTCTGACCAATACTTTTTTCACTTTTGAAAACAGATACTACCACCAGGTACGAGGGACCGCTATGGGTACGGCTTGTGCTCCGACCTATGCGGGCCTCTACCTGGCGGCTTGGGAGCGTTCAATTTTCTCTGACGAGGAATTAACTCCAGACATCAATCATGTTCTGTTCTGGGGTCGCTATATAGACGATGTCCTCATATTGTGGGACTCGTCAATTGAGGCTTTACGTAAATTTGTTGAACGCCTAAATTCCAACAATTGGAACCTACATTTCACTTTACAATACGATATGTCTCATATACCATTCTTGGACCTCAGTATTAAGAAAGTGGGTAGTAGACTACATACGGAGTTATTTCGGAAAGAATCGTCAGGGAACAGTATGCTTCGTGCCCAGAGCATGCACCCCACACCCCTACTCAAGGGGATCCTTGTGGGACAATACCTAAGGGCACAACGGAACTGTACCTCCCTAAGTGATTTTGAGAAGGCAGTCTCGGAACTCTTTGTCAGGTTCTCCGACGGGGTATCATGCGAGTTGGCTAAGAAAGGCCTATAAAAGAGCCAAGTTCTCCAAAAGGGAGAATCTGATATTTGGTAATAAGTCTAAAGCCAATAATGAGGTCCTAAGTGTTGTAACTGAATATAATAATGACTGGGTTTGGGTGAAACAATTGTTGAAGAAACATTGGCCCATTCTCTTGTCGGATTAATCCATCTCTAGTTTTGTAGTTCAAACACCAAGAATAACACCCCGCAGGGCTCCTACATTGGGTCAATCATTAGTCTTGAGTTATTTCTCACCCACAAAAGAACCCTCTTGGCTTACGGAGGGTCGCATTAAGGGCAGCCACAAATGTGGCAGATGTAAGATCTGTCAGTTTATGGTAAAGCGATGTAGCTTTTCTAATATGGATGGCAAAGATTTTAAAATCCAAAGCTTTATTAATTGTAGATCAAAAGGTGTGATATATGCCTTTCAATGCAGCTGCCCTTTATTATATGTAGGGAAAACAATCAGAGAGTTATGCCTCAGGGTGTTGGAACATATTCGGGATATTAAGCACAATAAGGAGGAAAGCAGTGTTGCAAGACATTTTAGGTTGCAGCATGCCTCCAATCCAGACTGCTTGTCCGTCTGGGGGATTGAAAAGGTGCTACCACCCATACGGGGTGGAGACTGGGATAGAAAGATCCTCCAGAGGGAAAGCAGATGGATTTATGTTATGAAGAGTAGATCTCCAAAGGGGATGAATGAAGAACTGCAGTACCACATGTTTCTATGAGCTGTGTTCCTTCCCCAAGGTGTTCTCTGGGTATTACTCCAATGTTTTCCTTGAAGTTTGTTATTTTCAATATTATCATTATTTTTAATTTTAATTTTATGTTCACTTGCCCTTTAACCTTGGCGATATTGAATGCCAAACTCTCTTATATGACCTATCAGCTATAATTCAGTATCTGACCTTACTGGGTTTGTTCTCTTATTGTATGATAATATCTGTAATAGATTTCATATTATTCCCCCCTATATAAATTACTTGACCGCATTGTATAGCTTGTATGTGGACATAGAAAAGATAATCAATGCACATTCCTAGGCCCCATACAATATCACACTATCTGCACACTGGCATACCCCATAAACAAAGGGGTTTTAGTATACATTACTGTGATCACATGAATGAAAAGCCTTCCAACCACGTCAGGTCCCCGTCTGGAAGGTCCTAACATCTAACCTTTTCAATTTCTTTTACTTCAATTACGATTAGCAAACTTTTGCATTTCTCATTCTTACACACTGGATCCATATAACCAAGCCTCCCAATGAATACATACAAGAATTGTGGAAGCACTCCAATCCATATAACAGGCTCTCTCCCTTCCCCCTCAGCCCTTAGCCCTTCCAGACTGGGGTTACCTTGACATGGTTGGAAGGCTTTTCATTCATGTGATCACAGTAATGTATACTAAAACCCCTTTGTTTATGGGGTATGCCAGTGTGCAGATAGTGTGATATTGTATGGGGCCTAGGAATGTGCATTGATTATCTTTTCTATGTTTGTATAAATGTTTTGACCAGATCAGTAGCACTTCCGCTAAATGTATTGTAAATTAGCCTAATTGGAGTGCTTCCACAATTCTTGTATGTATTCATTGGGAGGCTTGGTCAAGCCTCCATGTGGTAATAGCACCCCCAACACGCCCCTTTAATGGGAGGTCCTCTGCCTTTAATACAAAGCACTGGATGGCCTCTTCCCTCATTTTAAAAAGCCTAGGGGCTGAGGGGGAAGGGAGAGAGCCTGTTATATGGATCCAGTGTGTAAGAATGAGAAATGCAAAAGTTGCTTATCGTAATTGAAAGTAAAAGAAATTGAAAAGGTTAGATGTTAGGACCTTCCAGACTGGGGTTACCTTGACGTGGTTGGAAGGCTTTTCATTCATGTGATCACAGTAATGTATACTAAAACCCCTTTGTTTATGGGGTATGCCAGTGTGCAGATAGTGTGATATTGTATGGGGCCTAGGAATGTGCATTGATTATCTTTTCTATGTTTGTATAAATGTTTTGACCAGATCAGTAGCACTTCCGCTAAATGTAGTTGTAAATTAGCCTAATTGGAGTGCTTCCACAATTCTTGTATGTAGCTTGTATGTGGATTAATAATTGTGGTTCCCATAGCCATTTGTTGCTATACACATTGAATGTGGAGTCAGGAACTGAATTCCCTGTGTCCCGTGTTTCCCATGGGACTTTTGTGTGTATACACGAATGTTAGGTAATTAAGCTCTCCTATTGGACAGCATGAATCATGTGACCCAGAATAAGGGTATTCAAGCTTTCCTATTGGACTATACAAATCATGTGACCAGGAAAAGGGGTATTTAAGCTTTTCTATTGGACTGTATGAATCATGTGACCCGGAAGAAGGGATGTGTTAGTCCAGAAACGTGTGTCGGTCGGTTCTTGAGATAGCACATCAGCCACACGGAGCAGGACGGCGTTTACCCAGCAGTGAAAGTAACAGCTTTTTTTGATTAGCTTACCACGGACATTCCGGATGGCTGTCATCTTTTGTGGATCTGGACTTGGACTTTGTGGGACTTGATCACTACTTGGGTGAGACCATTCCTTAGACTTTTGAGCCCAGTTACCTACTGACTGTCCTTCATCTTAGCCCTACTACATATTTTTTTGGGCCTTTGTGTTGGGGTATACAATCAGGACTGGGTATGTTCCATATTTATACTTATGGGCTGCCAATCGATTCATAGTAACTGTTCCCTGTAAATTCCTGCTGTGCATTTAAATGGATAGGGGGAAAATTATAATAAAAACTATTTGATATTTTTAATATATAGTGTGGTGTCCACCTCCAGACCGTTATTTATTGATGAGGTGCGTATTAGCCCTCCATTTTTTCTATATTATTGGATGGTATTTATATGCAGTTGGAGTGCTCTTGGGTTCTGTGCCCTTGTACTACCTAGCTTGACCTTTCTGCTGTTTTTTCTGCCTGTTTCTGTTCTTTATTTTTCTGTCTTCTTTTTTATTATCTATTTATCCTATTGGCCCTAGGTTGTGCACCCGCTTTATTGGCGTTGACTGCTTTCCATCAATTATGCCCATTACACAACTCTTTTTGTGTACTTGACACCCTTTTTCTTCTTATAATTTAAATCAGTAGCTGTGTATACCTGTATCACGTTGGGGGTTAAAAAACAAAGTTTTTTTGATTATTGATCAAAATTAGCTTTTTTGACTTTAGTTACCCTTTACGTATGGCTGCCATAGTAATGGATAAGTAGATCAGTAGATGTGTGTACCTCTGTCGGGTTGAGAGTTAAAAAAAAAACTTTTTTGATGATTGGTCAAAATTAGTTTTTTTGACTTTAGTTACCCTTTAAGTATGGCTGCAACAGTAATGGAGGGGTAGGTCAGTAGCTGTGTATACCTGTATCACGTTGGGGGTTAAAAAACAAAGTTTTTTTGATTATTGATCAAAATTGGCTTTTTTGATTTTAGTTACCCTTTAAATATGGCTGCCACAGTAATGGATAAGTAGATCAGTAGGTCCGTGTACCCGTGTCGGGTTGAGAGTTAAAAAAAAAACTTTTTTGATGATTGGTCAAAATTAGTTTTTTTTTTACTTTAGTTACCCTTTAAGTATGGCTGCAACAGTAATGGAGGGGTAGGTCAGTAGCTGTGTATACCTGTATCACGTTGGGGGTTAAAAAAACAAAGTATTTTGATTATTGATCAAAATTTGCTTTTTTGACTTTAGTTACCCTTTAAAGTATGGCTTCCACAGTAATGGATAAGTAAATTAGTAGGTGTGTGTACCTGGGTCTGGTTGAGGGGTATGTCTTTTTTGTGTTTACAACCATACAATTATTTTTTATTGAGGATAAAACTAAATTATTTTTTTTACTTTAGTTACCCTTTAAGTATGGCTGCCACTGTAATGGATAAGTAGATCAGTAGGTGTGTGTACCTGGGTCTGGTTCAGGGGGTATGTCTTTTTTGTGTTTACAACCATAAAACTATCTTTTATTGAGGATAAATCTAAATTTGTTTTTTTTACTTTAGTTACCCTTTAAATATGGCTGCCACCGTAATGGATAAGTAGATCAGTAGGCGTGTGTACCTGGGTCTGGTTGAGGGGGTATGTCTTTTTTGTGTTTATAACCATAAAACTATCTTTTATTGAGGATAAATCTAAATTAGTTTTTTTGACTTTAGTTACCCTTTAAATATGGCTTCCATGGGAACGGAAAGGTAGGTCAGTAGGTGGGTGTACCTGGGTCTGTGTGGGGGGTTAGATGTATCACCATTTGTATTTATGACCATGAAAAAAACAGTTTTGAAATATCCACATTTGAGGATTGTTACCATTATAGTCTATGGGAAAAAATGTCCGGAAATTCGCAGATAACGCCGTAACGCTTCGGCGGATTCCTTAGCTAGAAGACAGCACACTTCTCCTATATGCCCTGCACGTCAGTACCAAATTTCATGTCTCTAGCTCAAAAACTGTGGGAGGAGATACGGTCCAAAAAAGCGGAAGAAGAAAATGGAAGAAGAAAAAGAAGAAGAAATAAAAAGAACAGTAATTTGGCTTTTTCAAGCCAAATTAATTACAGTATACTCAAGCAGTAAATGATTGCTTTCTTTCTCCTCCCTATTGCTTATTAATATATGCTCTAAAGTGCTGGAGATGGAAGAATTGTCAGTGAAAATGACTGTGGGAGGAGTCAGAAAGTAGTCAGTTATCTTCATTCATATATTAAATATCATATAAAAAAAATAGCAATTAACATCGTTAGCCTTTTGGAACAACATTATATTAAAAAAAGGATTAAACATGAAGACTTTATGGATAAAACAACTGATAAACTTAGTGAGAAGTTCAGGAGATGTCTAGAAAGCCTTCCAGTGATGCTAGGTTTCCAAGGCAACAATAACAATAATGAAAGCATGCTGAAATATATTATTGTCAAATAAGCAGATCACTGTATAGAACACGGTTAAGATGAAAGTATGATTTTAGACATTTTAAAAATGTTAAATGTTGGGTTTAGTAAGCAAAGAAATGTTTACTTTATATATTAATACCACTGGTTTTTGATCATTCATAAAGGGATTTCCTAATGCTAATTAAGCCTTGCCAAATCCCTTTCTAACCTTTATAGGTAAAAGGTTAATTATGAGAATGACAAACATTTTGAAAGCTGTAAATTTAAAATGTGCTGTCAATGTCAACATTTTACTTTATTTATAAAACAGTTAATAGAAAATGTTTGGATTATGTAAATGTAATTCATTCCAATATTGATCAAGGATAAACACCAAATACACTGGACATCAAACATTATGGTAAATAAATCAAAAGGAAAGAAATCTATTAAAAACTTTAATAAAAACAAGTTTAGCTAACTCACCCCTCCTTCCATTTACAAACAGTCAAAATCTATGGGAGTATGTTAAAGGAAATACCCTAGAGAACTATAACCCTAGGAAGGTGGCAGAAAGGAAATTCCATTCTCTTGGATGAAATCTGATGGGAATAACTGCAGGGGAGAAAGTCCTTCACAATAAACCTTTCCAAAAGAGCACGGTGGATTTTAAATGAGACCTGCCAGTATTAAGCCATTGCAGTAAAGGGGCTCATCAGAGTAATGGGACAGGGCAAACCAAACTTGATGAAGGGCTTTAAACTGAGAATTCTTATATGTAGATCATAAGGTTTTGCCATGCTTGGCTTTCAGAGTACATGCGTTGAGTTTTTGTTTTGTTACAGCCTAAAGGGATACTAAACTGAGAAAACTAACATTCTTCCCATGCAGACTATTGGTGTGAGGGGGTAAGGTCTGTACCTTCGCTTTTGCTACAGTCCTTGTGGTATGAGTTGCGGGGGCATTTCTTGACTTTTTGCCACCTGAGATGAAGATCAAAAAGACCCCCCACTACCAACAAGAAAAACACAGCAGTGATAGTGTTTGTTAGTTTTTTGCTGGTCATCCTGTTGTCTCTCTTAGGTACCAAGACACCTGCTGCCTGAGACAAATGTTTCACCTTGCCTCATTAGGAATACACCCCTTGGTGAGCATCATCCACTCTGTCTCTGTTGGACTCTAATCTCCCAAAAGATTCCCTTCACATATATTTGCACCAAGCAGGCTCCAAAGAGTGCTTCAAAGTTTCTTTTACATGTGATGCACATTCACAAAAAGAGAAACAGTGGGAAGCAAGGGGAAGTTTGACAGCTCTTACTGTGCCTCATAAACTATTACAAAATCAAAGATACAGAGTTGGACCACAGCTCCCAACTCTAATACTCATTCTCTCACTTACTCTCTAAAAAAATAGAAATCCAGTTTATTGTTTCTTTAATTTGTTTTTTTGCCTTGAAATTTAAACCAAACAACTGAAAGTAACCTTTTATATTTAAAATATAATAATCAACAATCTTGTGGGGTTTTTTACAGGAATGTATCTTGTACTCTTATATACGTATATTTATGAGATTATAGTTAATATTTATCTAGGGTACGCTAATTATTTCATTATGGGGACGTCAATGGTATGAGCACTATAGTCATGTCAGAAACATTAAAAACAATCGTGGAGATTCAAGCTCTTATTGTTAAAAATTGTGCTAATTTTGCCTCAACCAATCAGATATTATTTAACATTTGAAAGCTAACATTTGATTGGTTGGGGCAAAATTAGCACCATTTTAACGATAAGAACTTTTATTGAATCTCCCTGAATATTTTCTAAGGGAGGCTGACAGTGGGAACTTTGTATTGCATAACATGGTAAACTATTCTTTATTACCTTCATATAAAATAGTATCCAATTATGTAATGCCTCTTTATTACCTTCACAAAATATGGAAACTCGTTATGTAATGGTTATTAAAGTTTGTTGTGAATTACAGCATAATAGACCTTCTCAGGAAAATGGACAGTCGAAATTACATTATGTTTAAAGGTAACTTAAGATTCCTGGTCCTTCACTGACCTATAAAAACACAATAAGGCATACTTTAATGAAAGAGTTTTCAAATAGCCTTTCAAGGCCCATGCCTACGCTGTCTTAGAGGAGGGCTAACATAATGAGATGAAAAAGCGTATTTGCTTTTCTTCTTCCAGTGAGGTCCTAACAGAAAACAGAACATTTCCAAGAGATGAAAAGAATGTTCAAAATGCTGAAAAGGGCTTTCTTTCCCTCTTATCTTTTAAAAGGCGGAATGCATCTACTTCTGAATCCACTTGATGAAAACATGAAGCGTGTTGTGTATTGAGAACAAGCCTCACAAGGCATACTGTGTACGTACAAACAGTACAGAGTGATAAGAGGATCTCTGAGGTTATATATTTAGACTTGTTCTCCTTTTGTCGATTCTATAAATGATTGTGGGAGAAAAAGTAAAAGAAAAAACAAACAAGAGCCAATTGTTGAAACAACCTGACACAAAATAAATAATATATTACATGAAAAAATAAAAATAAATATCTCAATTTTACTCATGAGATGATCACAAACTATACAATGTAGTAGGGGAAGTTTAGTATAAGCTCATACCAACAAGTATTTATTTCTTAAAAATCAAGCACTTACTCACACAGCCATCAATCTTTAAAACGAGTATATAACTGAAAGGGATTCTATAAGCAATTAAATCCTTACATTCATACAGGATAATGATATTGGATTTAACATAAACAAAGACACAGAGAACAAAATCTCATCTGCAGTGCCAGAAAAAAGACAACACAAGGTCAAAATGATTTCTCAGCATAGACCTAAAACACGTACAAGATTTATGAATGCTTTCTCACAATTTACTCAAAAATGTGAAATGTCTGAACAACTTGGCAGCAGAAAAAGTTGAGGATAATTTGAAGGAATGTTTCTATTCCACTTTATTGTAAAATTATCCCATGTTACCTGCTTTAATCCCCCGAAAACAAATTAAATCCTCACTAAGCTGACTTTAAATCAATAGTTTCATTTAAGAATAGTGTGACTTAATAAAAATAAAAAACTAGCCGTTCCAGCCAATTTAAAAAGGAAATAAATCATTGGCTGAGGAAAAAAAAGGCCGATTTGACTTGTATATGGGCCGCAACTTTGTTGAAATGAAGAACTTGATCTTTAAATTAACTTTCATTATGTAACAAATCTCGCTGATATCATTCTAAACCTCTGTGTAGTGTGAGCAGGGAAGTAAAAGTCTTGCTGGAAAATTTCAAAGGTGATTAGAAAATGACTCTTGGAGAACACTAAGTAAATCACCCTAACAATTCCTTTGAATTTTGTGCCCATATCGTTTCACACACATCAGATGGCTCATTATATTACCAATGCTGAATGAGGACTCAAATCTTAGTGGAAACCTTGTGTTAAAAAATACATTTATGATCCTAAAATCTTTTTAAAAAGGAAAGAAAAACAGTGATTCTAGACATTGAGCAGCTAATAATATTAAATGTTTTAAATATGGTGATCTATTTATAATAGGGAAATCGGGGTGTAATGGCAAACAAAATGTAACGCAATTAGTCCTGGTGAGCATTGCAGCGCTAAAATGTGCTACTTATCATTTCACATCATTCATTTCATTTGGTGCTGCTTCATTAGATATTAATTCATTTTTTCAAATAATTAAACTGTAGACTAAGGCTAATAGACAAATTTAAGCCATGCACACCAGACTTGCGTGATCCTGTGTACTTTATTGCATTATACACAGGCACATCAAAGTGACGTTTCGGTACTATAATGTACCTTCTTCAGACAGAATTTTAAGGTTAAAATTCTGTCTGAAGAAGGTACTTTATAGTACCGAACTGTCACTTTGATGTGCCTGTGTATAATGCAATAAAGTACACAGGATCATCACGCAAGTCGTGTGGCATGGCAATCGATTTGTCTATTGTACTGTTGACTGTTTAGCCTCAGTATGCCATTTGACACCCAGCGCTTTATATATTTATTGGATTGAATTAGGCATGTGCAGGATTACCTTTTTGTGTTTATTATACGTAGACTAAGGCTAGGTACACATGGGCAGCTTCTTCTGCCTGGCCGACCGTTCACTGCTAATGACTAGTCGGCCGAACCAAAATAGTGGCAGTCACAGCAAAGGTTGTCCCGGCCATCATTTGTCCTCGGCCTGTCGTGCAATACAAATGAGGCTGCACAATCTGCAGTGATTTTCCACCTTGTCCAATTTTGACAAAAAAACCCTAATTAATATTAGTTGGCAGCAGCAGAAAAAATACCACTGTTATTTCGGGCAAAATATCTGCTTGTGAATACCTAGCCTAAAGCTGGGGACGTGTGCTGATTTTTAGATGATATGAGGAATTGCCAATAACCAGAATACACAATTTGATTCTGACACCATCATTTCAAAATTGTTCATTTCTTCAACATGTTTGAACTTCCCATATGGTAATAAGGTGCACAGGAAACGTACATAGTACCATATATCAAATCACACATTTTCTTTTTAAGCCAGACAGAAACAGTTAATGCAACACAAATGGTTGATCACTTGCCTTTTTAACCAAACTGTAGGAGATATGTAAAATGGGACACTACAGTTAATTTCACTTTTACTTTCCCCTTTTCTTGGACATTTCTGAACGAGGATGATGTCCTCTCTCCTTGGTGATGCACATTAAGGTCTGATGCAGGGGGGGGGGGGGGAAACAAAATCTTACCTGACCACAATCCTGCGATGCTGTAAACTCCTTCACAGACTTACTGTATCACGGGATCCCGGTCAGGTAAGATTTCTGCATCGGGCCATACACCTCCATAGAAAATGGCATGGCCACACCACCAAATGTCCTCAATAAAATAGTACCCTACTTGCATCAATGCACACCAAAACACTGCCACCAAACAAACTCAAAAGGAAGCAAAGTGCAATGTTCTGGATGCACTTTTCAGACTTAAACAATCTATTTTATTTTGTAAAGCCCCATTGGTTATGAAATATCAGTGTCAAAAAACAGTTGGTGAGTTTTTCGCATATTACTGATCCTAAATTAGATCTCTTTTTGGTATTTCTGCTTTTTTTTTTTCTTGAAACTGGTGGAATATTAATCTGCGTTTACTTTGCTTACCACCAGGGACTTTGGGAAGCTTGTAGAAGACCAATTGTTTTGCTAATTTAGCTTTATTGTAGGGGAAAAAAGTTGTGCATATCAAATAATTTTGTTATCATTCCTAAAGATAATCATCAGATCATGTTTGGAAATGATAACAAACTTGGAATCAGTATAAATGCCCTCTTTCGAAGTCAAAATCAGATCGGAAAAATCCCTTCATTCATTCATTAGCAAAGATCAATAATTAGGTGATCAAACTGATCTGATCTCTGCCCCCATTTGTTTCTAGGTGCTTGTAGCAAAGATCTAAAACGAATTAAAGGGACGTCCACCCCTCTTTCCAGAAGACATATATTGTAGATAACCCCAAAAATCTAAAGTTTGTTTAGTCAAAAGCTAGAAATCGGCTCCCAGCCTGAGTTATTATACTTACAAGCTCCTCGCTCCACCGCCGCTTCTGGTTTCTTCTCTCAGTCTCCACTGTGGCTGCTTTGTTTCTTTTGTGTTCCCGAGCAGCCGCAGTGGAGACTGCTCCGGAATGGCAGGCAGTTATTGGCCGTGACGTCCCTGTCATGGCCGACACTGACTGCCTTACCGGAAGTGCAGAGCCACGGCGGTGGAGCGAGGAGGAGCATGTAAGTATAAAGCTCAGGCTGGGAGCCGATTTCTAGCTTGACTAAAACAACTTTAGGTTTTGGGGGGTTATCTACAATATATGTCTTTTTGAAAAGAGGGGTGGAAACTCCCTTTAACTCTTTCCCTCCTAAACTGTAACCTAGTCCACCCTTCTCCATCTCTGTTGACAATGGTCATTAACCCAGTTGAATCTTCAAGCTGCCTTGGTGTATGTAATCTTTGACTCCTCTCTTCCTTCCATCAACATATTAACAATGTCACTAGGATGTGTCATTTTTGAATTTAAAGGGCATGTGCACCCCTAAAACTATAATTAAACCTACTAATGGCCCCACTGTGTAGTTTAAAATGACCTTACCTTACATCCCAGCTCCTTATGGTTTTCCTGCTGTGTCTTTTCAAAGTCCAGAAAACCGAGTAGTAATATCTTCTTGTGGGAAAGGTTTTCTGCGTCCCCTCAGTTGTTTCAGGCATGCGCAGTGAAGGCATGTAGTATGAAGGCAGGAGTGAAGGCATTGTAGTATGATTCAGATTTTATGATTAGAATTAACATAGCATTTAGGTCTGGGCAGGGGGGACCTACATTATATTAAAAGTAGGATTTTCGGTGGACATGCTCTTTAAAAATGAACATTGGTCACTATTAAATATGGGCCAATATGGTCATATTGGCTTATGATCAACAAATATTCATACTGTTGGTTTGGGCAGGTGTTTATGCCCAAATAACTGCAAATTATCAACAAATTGTGAAATTACATTGTAACATAGTAATTGAGGTTGAATAAAGCCATATGTCCATTAAAACAACTCCACCCTCATAAGAACATCTTTTAGAAAGAATGGGCTCTTTAAAATATGTTGATATATCATAGTTTGTCCTATGAATTCATTACTGTGTGCCTGCTATGCTTCTGGATGCCTCATGGAAACTGAGCAATTTAGAAACCTGAACTGAGCGTGTACTGAGCCTGGGCAAGCTCAGAAGAGGCAGACAGGGATTAACATTCAGTCATTGGCTGTGATGTCAACTGTCAAATCCATAACTGTCAGTTACTAACTGGATGAACCAGTAAGCAGAAACAGGGGAAACAGGACATTGTGCGGATTTCAGGTTAGACTTATATATTCAGATTCCAAACTATTACAGTTTATGGTTTTGGGGGGTGATTTACCTGTATGTAAGTTTTCATTTTGGGGCTGAACTTGCCCTTTAAGTCCAACCTTTTCCACCTCCTTTTTAACCTTACCTAACAGTTGATCCAGAGGAAGCAAAAGCTCCAGCTGAATGGGGGGGGGGGGATTCTTTCCTGCACTCCAAAAATCAGAAAGTATCCCTGGATTAACCAAAACTGCAGTATATGTATTGGTACCAGTAATCTCAATATTTCTTGGTTGTAGAACCATATCTAGCCCTTTTAAAGATATTCAGTAAACTTGCCATTACCACATCTGCTGGATGACAGTTCCACAGTTCATCACCTCTTCTCACTGTAATTAAACCTTTCCTAACCTGAAACTTCTTTTCTTCCAATCTTAAAGGATGTCCATGAGTCCTCTGATAGGACCTATTATGAACAATGCACCAGAGAGTTTATTGTATGGTCCATTAATATATTTGTATAGTGATCATATCCCCACCAAATGTCGCTTCTCTAATGTAACAGCCCTATTCTACCTGCATAGTCAAGCCCCTCCATTCCCCTTTTTTATTTTTGGCTTGAAAAAGCCAAATTCCTGGTCTTTCTATTTCTTCTTCTTCTCCGTTATATTCTTCTGCTTTTTTGGACGTATCTCCTCCCACATTTGTGAGCTAGAGACATGAAATTCGGTACTAAAGTAAAAAAAAAGGATCTAAAGTAAAAAAAAATATTTAGATTTCCCTCTATAAGGGCTCAGTCATACTGCTGCGTTTTTTTGCGTTTGCACATGCATTTGCGTTTGTGCATGCGTTTGCGCTTGTGTTTTTTTCATCGGGTGCATTGCGATTCAATTTGCGTTCCGCATTTTAAATCGCAATCACATGCGTTTTTCAATAGTTAATTTAAAAGCATGCGCAAACGCAATGAAATCGCACATGAAATCGCATGCGTTCCGTGTGCGATTGCGTTTGCGTTGCAGTGTGGGCGTGACCTAAAAAATAGTTTTATGGTTTAAACATAAAAAAACACATACCCACCCTTAACAGACCCAGGTATACACACCTACAGATTTACTTATCCATTACTTTGGCAGCCATACTTAAGGGTAACTTAAGTCAAAAAAACTAATTTTGACCAATCATCAAAAAAGTTTGTTTGCCTACTCACCTACCTCCTTCCATTTTCATGGCAGCCATATTTAAGTGTAACTATAATCAAAAAAACTATTTTGACTAATCACCAACGTTTTTTTTTTAACCCCCAACGTTACCCAGGTAAATACTACTGACCTACCCTTTCATTACTGTGGCAGCCATACTTAAAGGGTAACTAAAGTCAAAAAAATTAATTTGACCAATCATCAACAAAGTTTTGTTTTTTTAACCCCCAACCTGAGACAGGTACACACCTACTCTTACATTTCTGTGGCGATATACTTAAAGGGTAACTATAGTCAAAAATACATTTGATCAATAAAATCAAAAATAATACGGTAAATAATAAAATAAATCCAAAAAGGTTGTTTTTTTTATTACAACCTGACACAGGTACATACACCAACTGAGGTACCCATTTATTTATTTGTGGCAATCATATTTAAAGGGTAAGTATAGTAACAAAAACATATTTTGACCAATCATCAAAAAAGTTAGTCTTTTATCCCCCAACCTGACACAAGTACACACACCAATGACCTGCCTTTAATTCATGTGACAGCCATGTTTAAAGGGTAAGTAAAAAAACAACAATGTCCTCATCATTGGCATTATTGAGTTTTAAAATCTGCAGCACAAACACACACATTTCCTTCCAAAATGCCGTCTTTCAAGCCAAATTCAAAGTTTATACTTTCCCTTTCTAGTTTAGGTTGTCCTTCTCTGAACTGCTTCCATTCCAAATGTACCTTTTGTAAATGGGATTCCAAAACTGCACCGCATATTCCAAATGAGGCATTTGATCATAAAATAAGCAATATTGATTAGCTTATTTTTAAAGGTTTAATCTTATACACAAGCAGTCACATATTTTTAACTAGATCTATTTAACCTATTATCACTGAAGGTTGTGTTGTATTTAGATGTGATTTCTGGTAAAGGATTGGCTGACATGAAATGTGTGGTCGTTTTTAACTATTTTGATTGGTTTTCCCCAAAATGTCAGCTTGCATTTGCATGAGTAGATACACAATTCATTTGTATTGTTAAGATTATTTGATTTGTCTCAGAATAAGTTCTAAAGCTATTTAATATTGCATTCTTTGACTTTCCTGCACAGCAAGCAATATACTCTGTTCATTTCTGCTCACATCCTTAATAACTGAAGATAAATGTTTCTGAATAATGCTAGGCACATTTCCAGAGGACAGAATTCAATTCAAATACAATATACTTTTCTTGTAAATTAGCCTCAAGCTTTTGGCTATCCATGGAGTACTGAAAATTTCCACTCACTCATCTGTGTTTCCATACTTGGATTCTTTACACACAGTTAATGATAACAGCGCTAAAAAGCAAATGATACATGTCAGTCATTTTAATTTCACTCTTTGGATGCTACAGTTGTGATACTACGTGCAAATAATATTGTCACGTGCTAAAAAAACAGTACAGATTTTTTTAAAGTGCATATCCACCACCAGAATATATTTCATACCTACCTTCCCCATCCCCAACCCCTGAGATCCCAGAATTTATAAAAACCCATTCAGGAAACAGGGACACCTACTGGCAAGATGTCACACATGCTGAAAAATTGTATTCTGTCAGCTGGAATAAACCAATAGGGGTTACAGTGAATATTAATAGACATCTATTTTCTTAAGCTGGGTAACACAGTACCACTATAAAGCTGATCCTGTTGGGTCTAATGGGATTGATCTTTTATTGGGTATGTGTGTGGCGAAAAAAAATCCCCCAACAAGAACGTCTGACCAGTGTGTACCCAGAGATGTAGACAATGACAGACAGATTTTAATGGAATCTGTCTGCCACTGACTTTAATCTAGACGTGTGTTGACCAGGCTTAATATTGTTTACTAAAGACCTTAAGCTTAAAGGAGAACTATAGTTTCAAGTAACGTTTTATTTAAAAAAAAAATCTAAAATTAAATAACCTGGCAGGCAAGTATGATTGGTAATTTTTACCTCCCAAAGCGTGTCTGTGAGAAGAACCACCATGAAAAAACTTTTTACAGGCTTCCTCCCAGCTTCAGCACTATCTTTATGCAACAGAGTTAAGGACTCATGAGGGATTTTATTCTGCCATTTACTCCAATTCTATTTTCAAAATATTTCTGTTATGCTATTTTGTTTGTATTTTTATGTATACAGTGGTGGATATGCTCCTGCTTCCAAACATTATTACTGTTGGTAAATTATTTAATTTAGCCAAGGCTTTGAATGGCCCTTAGACTTAAATCTAACTGACAGCTAGACCACGAAAAATGTATGCATCAGACATCCCATTGGGCCAAATTTATAAATGTGCGGTTCTCTTTTTTGCAATACCGCAGCATTATGATCGTTATTAACGATCTCTATCGTAAACCTACAATAGCGACCATAAATGTATGCTAACAATCGTAAATCTACGTCCGCAATCGTAGATTAAATCCCTCATAGAATACCATTGCGTTATCTTATTACCGCATGGTATTCTACGTCTGAACATTCCTAAATTAATGAACATTTGCAGAATGTATGACCGCAGCCCTTCATTTACAGCCACTGTCGTACATTACCAATAGGTTTGTTGTTAGAGTTTTTTTAAGTAGCAGATTTATTCCTCATTACACAGGGAATTACATAACTAACTATTTTATCCCCATTTTAAACAAAATAACCAAATGTTATCAGCTCAATAAAAAAATAAAAATTTCCTCTCACACCAGTAACCAAAATTACTCAACATTCTCAGTATCTTCAAATTTAAAGGGCAACTACACCTTTAACTTAAAGAGTAGAAATGGTGCACGTAGCAGATTAAACTATATTGAGGCTAAGAGGTGTTATCAAAACTGCCCAGTGTTAGGTGTCAAAACAGCATTGTACATGCAGACAGTTGGTGTCGACCCCCCCCATCTATATTCGGCTTGGTTTGGTTTCTTTATTTTCACATAAATGGCCTCCTTCACCCTCTGTTGAACCAGTCATGTTCCTTTGCCAAGATGTTGACATTGCAACTTCAAAGTTATGTCCTTTTTCCTTAAGATGCAGGAACACAGCTAGTGCCGACCCGAGAATTGGCTCTTCTATGCTGGGCCATTTGTTGGTGCAATGATGGTCATTCTGAATTGAAGCCAGTCGGATGACTACAAAACGTCTTCAAGAACTAATCTTTAAGTCCAGTTAATCTAACTGAATAAAACAGATATGTATTTACCGGCCTATAGATTCATTGGTAGTTTCATAGTGATATATGCACCTGAAGCTGTCGAAGTTAAACAGTTGGGACCTCCATTGTCTGCCATAGTCGTGCTCAGTAGTTCAGAATTTCCCATGAGTCTCATTTCCTTAGGGATTGTGAAACATTTTCAGTCCTTTACCAACATTTGCAACTTTTCAATACATACTCTTTAACAGTTACACTTATAGGCCATATTAATAAAGGCGCTGTATCACTTTTTAGAGATATCACGCCTTTAACAATAGGTTTAACAATCATTAAACAATCACTTTAATGATTGTTAATTTCCGATCATTACCATAAATTAACCATAACAAACGATAAGGATCGTAAATCTTGATACCACAATCGTAGATTTACGATCCCCATAGAATGTATTGTGTTGTTTATTACCGCATGCCATTCTATAACCGAACGTTCATTAATTAAAGGACAATTATACTCACCTCCGCTCCTCTTCTTTGTTCATTACCTTTTACCCAGGGTGAGGTGAACCACTAGTTCCTCACCCGTGGGTTCACGTAACTTAAAGCACAGTCTTAGTGCAACGCTGCTCTGGTAGGCTCCGGAAGATTGGCTGAATCAGTTTCTTTGGTTTGGTGCTCCTCACAGAAACAATATAGGGTTAGGAATTACCAATTCTATATCCCTGTCCCAAGTACTTTTTAGTTTAACTGTTTTTTAAATAAGCTTTATTCAAGATAGTTATTCCTTTAAGTCTATCTGTCCAGTAATGGATCCTGAGGTGTAATTCATCCAGGACATTGAAAATAATGTTGTAGGGACATATACAACACCGTCAACATACAGATCGCATCCCTCTAAAACTAAACAATGTGCTGTGCAGGCTCTGCACTAAAGCTTTACTATACTAAACCAGAATAAACTAATTACAGGGCTACACACAGTCAGTACATTTAAAGGGAATTGTTGGAGGGTATGTAAATAACCTGGACACACAAAACAAGTGCCATAGACCTTGATGTTTCCCATAAAAGGGTTGTTTTGTTCAGCTTACCTAGTAGAAAAAATCAAGCAACAATAACTATATTTAGTTCCAGTTTTCAACAGGGTTTGGTAATATTGTTGTTTTAAATCAATATGCACAATTTTAATGCACATATAAATTGCATTACGCTTCTAATCTAATGTAAGTGCAGTATTAAAGGGTAACACTACCCAGAAAAACAACTTTTTCAAAAATGGATTCTATATTCACTAAGTAATTCTTCCAATTCAATTACAAGCTAAGATCTGCCTGTTGTTAATTACATGATCCTGCAGCTCTCTGTCTCGCCCCTGCTGGCAGCATCCTGCTCTTTCTGGTGTCCTGCACATACCAACATATGTAACTCAATGGAATTTAGTTGGAGTGCTGCCACCATGGGGAAACAGAGAGCCAGCAGGGGAGACATAGAGCTGCAGGATGTGTAAGTAAATACAGCAGACCTCAGCTTGTAAATTGAATTGGGAGATATAAGCTAATGATCCTATAATCTCCACTGAATTTTAGAATTCATTTTTGAAAAGTTGTTTCTAAATGGAGTTACCCTTTAATTAGTTCTAATAAGCAAGTATACATGCAAAATATAGATGAGTTTGCTATTGGGTGATGAGGACCTGAACGGTTATATGTTAACCTTTGAAATGCTATCAACTAAAACTCTATCTGATTGTTGGTACTGCTCCCTCTTTTTCTCCCAAGCTCCTTCTGGGAGCCAACTATTATTTGATACCAGCCATAGACTTGAATGGGTCTTACATTCCTAGCAGCATGGTAAAACATGAAGACAGGGCGGATTTGATAATGATTGGAATAGTTTCCCCTTTTTTTTGCTTTCAAAAATAAAAATATAGCATTGCAGGTCCTTGTTTTGTGCTAAATTACCTGAACTTGATTTATTATATGCCCTTCATTCTCCTTTTAAAATCTCCTTACCACAATGCATATATAGCACCTGCCCTACTGCATAGCAGTTTGTGATAAAACACATTTGTGCCTCAGGTCCTGAAAGAACGTTAATTGGTAGACCAGAGCCTTCAATTTAAAACACAAATTAAATCTTCTTTTTGCAGGAGAAATTATCAGTGCCTTATATACAGCTGTAATGGTACTCTAAAGTCAATGCACCTGCATCATTCTTCTGTAAATACTGACCAGTCTTTGCGCATGTTTATTTTATGTGATTTGGTTGATAGGTACAGTAAGTGACTGTCTTAAGCTAGGTACACACAGTACGATTTCTGAAAGATGACAGACAGATCTGCAAGATCCTGTCTGCCATCTTTCAAAGATCTGCATACACACAGTCCCGAGGTTCTCCCTATAGGGAGAACGCTCGGGACTGTGGTGTTTCCATCGGCCGCGCTAGACTCCCTATAGGAGTCAGCGCGCCGATGGAAATTTTCGGCCTTTCCCGAACGAGCGTACGGCGACCCGATCGTTCGCGGCCCGCGCTCAGATCCTGTGTACTTTATTGCATTATACACAGGCACATCAAAGTGACAGTTCGGTACTATAAAGTACCTTCTTCAGACAGAATTTTAACCTTAAAATTCTGTCTGAAGAAGGTACATTATAGTACCGAAACGTCACTTTGATGTGCCTGTGTATAATGCAATAAAGTACACAGGATCACGCAAGTCTGGTGTGCATGGCATCGATTTGTCTATTGTACTGTTGACTGTTTAGCCTCAGTATGCCATTTGACACCCAGCGCTTTATATATTGATTGGATTGAATTAGGCATGTGCAGGATTACCTTTTTGTGTTTATTATTACGTAGACTAAGGCTAGGTACACATGGGCAGCTTCTTCTGCCTGGCCGACCGTTCACTGCTAATGACTAGTCGGCCGAACCAAAATAGTGGCAGTCACAGCAAAGGTTGTCCCGGCCATCATTTGTCCTCGGCCTGTCGTGCAATACAAATGAGGCTGCACAATCTGCAGTGATTTTCCAGCTTGTCCAATTTTGACAAAAAAAAACCCTAATTAATATTAGTTGGCAGCAGCAGAAAAAATACCACTGTTATTTCGGGCAAAATATCTGCTTGTGAATACCTAGCCTAAAGCTGGGGACGTGTGCTGATTTTTAGATGATATGAGGAATTGGCCAATAACCAGAATACACAATTTGATTCTGACACCATCATTTCAGAAATTGTTCATTTCTTTACACATGTTTGAACTTCCCATATGGTAATAAGGTGCACCAGGAAACGTACATAGTACCATATATCAAATCACACATTTTCTTTTTATAAGCCAGACAGAAACAGTTAATGCAACACAAATGGTTGATCACTTGCCTTTTTAACCAAACTGTAGGAGATATGTAAAATGGGACACTACAGTTAATTTCACTTTTACTTTCCCCTTTTCTTTGGACATTTCTGAATGAGGATGATGTCTCTCTTCCTTGGAGATACACAAAGAGGTGCTGAGGGGGGGGGGGGGGAAACAAAATCTTACCTGACCACAATCCTGCGATGCTGTAAACTCCTTCACAAGACTTACTGTATCACGGGATCCCGGTCAGGTAAGATTTCTGCATCGGGCCATACACCTCCATAGAAAATGGCATGGCCACACCACCAAATGTCCTCAATAAAATAGTACCCTACTTGCATCAATGCACACCAAAACACTGCCACCAAACAAACTCAAAAGGAAGCAAAGTGCAATGTTCTGGATGCACTTTTCAGACTTAAACAATCTATTTTATTTTGTAAAGCCCCATTGGTTATGAAATATCAGTGTCAAAAAACGGTTGGTGAGTTTTTGCACATATTACTGATCCTAAATTCGATCTCTTTTTGGTATTTCTGCTTATTTTTTCTTGAAACTGGTGGAATATTAATCTGCGTTTACTTTGCTTACCACCAGGGACTTTGGGAAGCTTGTAGAAGACCAATTGTTTTGCTAATTATAGCTTTATTGTAGGGGAAAAAAGGTGTGCATATCAAATAATTTTGTTATCATTCCTAAAGATAATCATCAGATCATGTTTGGAAATGATAACAAACTTGGAATACAGGTATAAATGCCCTCTTTCGAAGTCAAAATCAGATCGGAAAAATCCCTTCATTCATTCATTAGCAAAGATCAATAATTAGGTGATCAGAACTGATCTGATCTCTGCCCCCATTTGTTTTCTAGGTGCTTAGTAGCAAAGATCTAAAACAGAATTAAAGGGACTGTCCACCCCTCTTTTCAAGAAGACATATATTGTAGATAACCCCCAAAAATCTAAAGTTTGTTTTAGTCAAAAGCTAGAAATCGGCTCCCAGCCTGAGTTATTATACTTACAAGCTCCTCGCTCCACCGCCGCTTCTGGGTTCTTCTCTCAGTCTCCACTGTGGCTGCTTTGTTCTTTTTGTGTTCCCGAGCAGCCGCAGTGGAGACTGGTCCAGGAATGGCAGTCAGTGATTGGCCGTGACGTCACTGTCACGGTTGACACTGACTGCCTTACCTGGAAGTGCAGAGCCACGGCGGTGGAGCGAGGAGGAGCATGTAAGTATAATAGCTCAGGCTGGGAGCCGATTTCTAGCTTTTGACTAAAACGAACTTTAGGTTTTGGGGGGGTTATCTACAATATATGTCTTTTTGAAAAGAGGGGTGGAAACTCCCTTTAACTCTTTCCCCTCCTAAACTGTAACCTAGTCCACCCTTCTCCATCTCTGTTGACAAAATGGTCATTAACCCAGTTGAATCTTCAAGCTGCCTTGGTGTAATCTTTGACTCCTCTCTTTCCTTCCATCAACATATTAACAATGTCACTAGGATGTGTCATTTTTTAATTTAAAGGGCATGTGCACCCCTAAAACTATAATTAAACCTACTAATGGCCCCACTGTGTAGTTAAAAATGATCCTTACCTTACATCCCAGCTCCTTATGGTTTTCCTGCAGTGTCTTTTCAAAGTCCAGAAAACCGAGTAGTAAATATCTTCTTGTGGGAAAGGTTTCTGCGTCCCCTCAGTTGTTTCAGGCATGCGCAGTGAAGGCATGTAGTATGAAGGCAGGAGTGAAGGCATGTAAGTATGATTCAGATTTTATGATTAGAATTAACATAGCATTTAGGTCTGGGCAGGGGGGACCTACATTATATTAAAAGTAGGATTTTCGGGTGGACATGCTCTTTAAAAATGAACATTGGTCACTATTAAATATGGGCCAATAATGGTCATATTGGCTTATGATCAACTAAATATTCATACTGTTGGTTTGGGCAGGTGTTTATGCCCAAATAACTGCAAATTATCAACAAATTGTGAAATTACATTGTAACATAGTAATTGAGGTTGAATAAAGCCATATGTCCATTAAAAGACAACTCCACCCTCATAAGAACATCTTTTAGAAAGAATGGGCTCTTTAAAATATGTTGATATATCATAGTTTGTCCTATGAATTCATTACTGTGTGCCTGCAATGCTTCTGGATGCCTCATGGAAACTGAGCAATTTAGAAACCTGAACTGAGCGTGTACTGAGCCTGGGCAAGCTCAGAAGAGGCAGACAGGAGATTAACATTCAGTCATTGGCTGTGATGTCAACTGTCAAATCCATAACTGACTGTTACTAACTGGATGAACCAGTAAGCAGAAACAGGGGAAACAGGACATTGTGCAGGATTTCAGGTTAGACTTATATATTTCAGATTCCAAACTATTACAGTTTATGGTTTTGGGGGGTGATTTACCTGTATGTAAGTTTTCATTTTGGGGCTGAACTTGCCCTTTAAGTCCAACCTTTTCACCCTCCTTTTTAACCTTACCTAACAGTTGATCCAGAGGAAGGCAAAAAGCTCCAGCTGAAAAGGGGGGGGGGGATTCCTTCCTGACTCCAAAAATCAGAAAGTATCCCTGGATTAACCAAAACTGCAGTATATGTATTGGTACCAGTAATTCTCAATATTTCTTTAGTTGTAGAAACATATCTAGCCCATTTTAAAGATATTCAGTAAACTTGCCATTACCACATCTGCTGGATGACAGTTCCACAGTTTCACCATTCTCACTGTAATTAAACCTTTCCTAACCTGAAACTTCTTTTCTTCCAATCTTAAAGGATGTCCATGAGTCCTCTGATATGACCTATTAGTGAACAATGCACCAGAGAGTTTATTGTATGGTCCATTAATATATTTGTATAGTGATCATATCCCCACGCAAATGTCGCTTCTCTAATGTAAACAGCCCTATAATCTACCTGCATAGTCAAGCCCCTCCATTCCCCTTGTTATTAGTTTGGCTTGAAAAAGCCAAATTCCTGGTCTTTCTATTTCTTCTTCTTCTTCCGTTATATTCTTCTGCTTTTTTGGACTGTATCTCCTCCCACAATTTGTGAGCTAGAGACATGAAATTCGGTACCTAAAGTAAAAAAAAAGGATAACTAAAGTAAAAAAAAATAATTTAGATTTTTCCTCTATAAGGACTCAGTCATACTGCTGCGTTTTTTTGCGTTTGCACATGCATTTGCGTTTGTGCATGCGTTTGCGCTTGTGTTTTTTTCATCGGGTGCATTGCGATTGCAATTTGCGTTCCGCATTTTAAATCGCAATCACATGCGTTTTTCAATAGTTAATTTAAAAACGCATGCGCAAACGCAATGAAATCGCACATGAAATCGCATGCGATTCCGTGTGCGATTGCGTTTGCGTTGCAGTGTGGGCGTGACCTAAAAAATAGTTTTATGGTTGTAAACATAAAAAAACACATACCCCCTTAACCAGACCCAGGTATACACACCTACAGATTTACTTATCCATTACTGTGGCAGCCATACTTAAGGGTAACTAAAGTCAAAAAAACTAATTTTGACCAATCATCAAAAAAGTTTGTTTGCCTACTCACCTACCCTTCCATTTTCATGGCAGCCATATTTAAAGTGTAACTATAATCAAAAAAACTATTTTGACTAATCACCAACGTTTTTTTTTTAACCCCCAACGTTACCCAGGTACATACTACTGACCTACCCTTTCATTACTGTGGCAGCCATACTTAAAGGGTAACTAAAGTCAAAAAAAACTAATTTTGTCCAATCATCAACAAAGTTTGTTTTTTTAACCCCCAACCTGAGACAGGTACACACCTACTCTTACATTTCTGTGGCAGATATACTTAAAGGGTAACTATAGTCAAAAATACATTTTGATCAATAAAATCAAAAATAATACGGTAAATAATAAAAATAAATCCAAAAAGGTTGTTTTTTTTATTTACAACCTGACACAGGTACATACACCAACTGAGGTACCCATTTATTTATTTATGTGGCAATCATATTTAAAGGGTAAGTATAGTAACAAAAACATATTTTGACCAATCATCAAAAAAGTTAGTCTTTTATCCCCCAACCTGACACAAGTACACACACCAACTGACCTGCCTTTAATTCATGTGACAGCCATGTTTAAAGGGTAAGTAAAAAAACAACAATGTCCTCATCATTGGCATTATTGAGTTTTAAAATCTGCAGCACAAACACACACATTTCCTTCCAAAATGCCGTCTTTCAAGCCAAATTCAAAGTTTATACTTTCCCTTTCTAGTTTTAGTTGTCCTTCTCTGAACTGCTTCCATTTCCAAGATGTACCTTTTGTAAATGGGATTCCAAAACTGCACCGCATATTCCAAATGAGGCATTTGATCATAAAATAAGCAATATATGATTAGCTTTAATTTTTAAAGGTTTAATCTTATACACAAGCAGTCACATATTTTTAACTAGATCTAGTTAACCTATTATCACTGAAGGTTGTGTTGTATTTAGATGTGATTGTCTGGTAAAGGATTGGCTGACATGAAATGTGTGGTCGTTTTTAACTATTTTGATTGGTTTTCCCCAAAATGTTCAGCTTGCATTTGCATGAGTAGATACACAATTCATTTGTTATTGTTAAGATTATTTGATTTGTCTCAGAATAAGTTCTAAAGCTATTTAATATTGCATTCTTTGACTTTCCTGCACAGCAAGCAATATACTCTGTTCATTTCTGCTCACATCCTTAATAACTGAAGATAAATGTTTCTGAATAAATGCTAGGCACATTTCCAGAGGACAGAATTCAATTCAAATACAATATACTTTTCTTGTAAATTAGCCTCAAGCTTTTGGCTATCCATGGAGTACTGGAAAATTTCCCACCTCATCTGTGTTTCCATACTTGGATTCTTTTACACAAGTTAATGATAACAGCGCTAAAAAGCAAATGATACATTTAGTCAGTCTATTTTAAATTTCACTCTTTGGATGCTACAGTTGTGATACTACAGTGCAAATAATATTGTCACGTGCTAAAAAAACAGTACAGATTTTTTTAAAGTGCATATCCACCACCAGAATAATATTTCATACCTACCTTCCCCATCCCCAACCCCTGAGATCCCAGAATTTATAAAAACCCATTCAGGAAACAGGGACACCTACTGGCAAGATGTCAACATTGCTGAAAAATTGTATTCTGTCAGCTGGAATAAACCAATAGGGGTTACAGTGAATATTAATAGACATCTATTTTCTTAAGCTGGGTACACACAGTACCACTATAAAGCTGATCCTGTTGGGTCTAATGGGATTGATCTTTTATTGGGTATGTGTGTGGCTGAAAAAAAATCCCCCAACAAGAACGTCTGACCAGTGTGTACCCAGAGATGTAGACAATGACAGACAGATTTTAATGGAATCTGTCTGCCACTGACTTTAAATCTAGACTGTGTTTGCCAGGCTTAATATTGTTTACTAAAGACTTAAGCTTAAAGGAGAACTATAGTTCAAGTAACGTTTTATTTAAAAAAAAAATCTAAAATTAAAATAACCTGGGGCAGGCAAGTATGATTGGTAATTTTTACCTCCCAATAGCGTGTCTGTGAGAAGAACCACCATGAAAAAAACTTTTTACAGGCTTCCTCCCAGCTTCAGCACTATCTTTTATGCAACAGAGTTGAGGACTCATGATGGATTTTATTCTGCCATTTACTCCAAAATTCTATTTTCAAAATATTTCTGTTAATGCTATTTTGTTTGTATTTTTATGTATACAGTGGTGGATAGTGCTCCTGCTTCCAAAACATTATTACTGTTGGTAAATTATTTAATTTAGCCAAGGCTTTGAATGGCCCTTAGACTTAAATCTAACTGACAGCTAGACACGGAAAAATGTATGCATCAGACATCACATTGGGCCAAATTTATAAATGTGCGGTATCTCTTTTTTGCAATACCGCAGCATTAATGATCGTTACTTAACGATCTCTATCGTAAACCTACAATAGCGACCATAAATGTATGCTAACAATCGTAAATCTACGTCCGCAATCGTAGATTTAAAATCCCTCATAGAATACCATTGCGTTATCTTATTACCGCATGGTATTCTACGTCTGAACATTCCTAAATTAATGAACATTTGCAGTAAATGTATGACCGCAGCCCTTCATTTACAGCCACTGTCGTACATTACCAATAGGTTTGTTTGTTAGAGTTTTTTTAAGTAGCAGATTTATTCCTCATTACACAGGGAATTACATTAACTAACTATTTTATCCCCATTTTAACAAAATAACCAAATGTTATCAGCTCAAATTAAAAAAAATAAATAATTTCCTCTCACACCATGTAACCAAAAATGTACTCAACATATCTCAGTATCTTCAAATTTAAAGGGCAACTACACCTTTAGACTTAAAGAGTAGAAATGGTGCACGTAGCAGATTAAACTATATTTGAGGCTAAGAGGTGTTATCAAAACTGCCCAGTGTTAGGTGTCAAAACAGCATTGTACATGGCAGACAGTTGGTGTCGAACCCCCCCATCTATATTCAGGCTTGGTTTGGTTTCTTTATTTTCACATAAATGGCCTCCTTCACACCTCTGTTGAACCAGTCATGTTCCTTTGCCAAGATGTTGACATTGCAATCTTCAAAGTTATGTCCTTTTTCCTTAAGATGCAGGAACACAGCTGAGTGCCGACCCGAGGAATTGGCTCTTCTATGCTGGGCCATTTGTTGGTGCAATTGATGGTCATTCTGAATTGAAGCCAGTCGGATGACTAGCAAAACGTCTTCAAGAACTAATCTTTAAGTCCAGTTAATCTAACTGAATAAAACAGATATGTATTTACCGGCCTATAGATTCATTGGTAGTTTCATAGTGATATATGCACCTGAAGCTGTCGAAGTTAAACAGTTGGGGACCTCCATTGTTCTGCCATAGTCGTGCTCAGTAGTTCAGAATTTCCCATGAGTCTCATTTCCTTAGGGATTGTGAAACATTTTCAGTCCTTTACCAACATTTGCAACTTTTCAATACATACTCTTTAACAGTTACACTTATAGGGCCATATTAATAAAGGCGCTGTATCACTTTTTAGAGATATCACGCCTTTAACAATAGGTTTAACAATCATTAAACAATCACTTTAATGATTGTTAATTTCCGATCATTACCATAAATTAACCATAACAAACGATAAGGATCGTAAATCTATGATACCACAATCGTAGATTTACGATCCCCATAGAATGTTATTGTAGTTGTTTATTACCGCATGCCATTCTATAACCGAACGTTCATTAATTAAAGGACAATTATACTCACCTCCGCTCCTCTTCTTTGTTCATTACCTTTTACCCAGGGTGAGGACCTGAACCACTAGGTCCTCACCCGTGGGTTCACGTAACTTAAAGCACAGTCTTAGTGCAACGCTGCTCTGGTAGGCTCCGGAAGATTGGCTGAATCAGTTTTCTTTGGTTTGGTGCTCCTCACAGAAACAATATAGGGAGTTAGGAATTACCAATTCTATATCCCTGTCCCAAGTACTTTTTAGTTTAACTGTTTTTTTAAATAAGCTTTATTCAAGATAGTTATCCTTTAAGTCTATCTGTCCAGTAATGGATACTGAGGTGTAATTCATCCAGGACATTGAAAATAAGTGTTGTAGGGACATATACAACACCGTCAACATACAGATCAGCATCCCTCTAAAACTAAACAATGTGCTGTGCAGGCTCTGCACTAAAGCTTTACTATACTAAACCAGGAAATAAACTAATTACAGGGCTACACACATGTCAGTACATTTTAAAGGGAATTGTTGGAGGGTATGTAAATAACCTGGACACACAAAACAAGTGCCATAGACCTTGATGTTTCCCATAAAAGGGTTGTTTTGTTCAGCTTACCTAGTAGAAAAAATCAAGCAACAATAACTATATTTAGTTCCAGTTTCAACAGGGTTTGGTAATATTGTTGTTTTAAAATCAATATGCACAATTTTAATGCACATATAAATTGCATTACTGCTTCTAATCTAATGTAAGTGCAGTATTAAAGGGTAACTCTACCCAGAAAAACAACTTTTTCAAAAATGGATTCTATAATTCACTAAGTAATATCTTCCAATTCAAGTTACAAGCTATGATCTGCCTGTGTTTAATTACATGATCCTGCAGCTCTCTGTCTCGCCCTGCTGGCAGCATCCCGCTCTTTCTGGTGTCCTGCACATACCAACATATGTAACTCAATGGAATTTAGTTGGGAGTGCTGCCACCATGGGGAAACAGAGAGCCAGCAGGGGAGACATAGAGCTGCAGGATCGTGTAAGTAAATACAGGCAGACCTCAGCTTGTAAATTGAATTGGGAGATATAAGCTAATGATCCTATAATCTCCCACTGAATTTTAGAATTCATTTTTGAAAAGTTGTTTTTCTAAATGGAGTTACCCTTTAATTAGTTCTAATAAGCAAGTATACATGCAAAATATAGATGAGTTTGCTATTTGGGTGATGAGGACCTGAACGGTTATATGTTTAACCTTTGAAATGCTATCAACTAAAACTCTATCTGATTGTTGGTACTGCTCCCTCTTTTTCTCCCCAAGCTCCTTCTGGGAGCCAACTATTTATTTGATACCAGCCCTATAGACTTGAATGGGTCTTACATTCCTAGCAGCAATGGTAAAACATGAAGACAGGGCTTGGATTTGATAATGATTGGAATAGTTTCCCCTTTTTTTTGCTTTCAAAAATAAAAATATAGCATTGCAGGTCCTTGTTTTGTGCTAAATTACCTGAACTTGATTTATTATATGCCCTTCATTTCTCCTTTTAAAATCTCCTTACCACAATGCATATATAGCACCTGCCCTACTGCATAGCAGTTTGTTGATAAAACACATTTGTGCCTCCGAGGTCCTGAAAGAACGTTAATTGGTAGACCAGAGCCTTCAATTTAAAACACAAATTAAATCTTCTTTTTGCAGGAGAAATTATCAGTGCCTTATATACAAGCTGTAATGGTACTCTAAAGTCAATGCACCTGCATCATTCTTCTGTAAATACTGACCAGTCTTTGCGCATGTTTATTTTATGTGCATTTGGTTTGATAGGTACAGTAAGTGACTGTCTTAAGCTAGGTACACACAGTACAGATTTCTGAAAGATGACAGACAGGATCTGCAAGATCCTGTCTGCCATCTTTCAAAGATCTGCATACCACAGTCCCGAGTGTTCTCCTATAGGGAGAACGCTCGGGACTGTGTGTTTCCATCGGCCGCGCTAGACTCCCTATAGGAGTCAAGCGCAGCCATGGAAATTTTCGGCCTTTCCGAACGAGCGTACGGCGACCCGATCGTTCGCGGCCACCGCTCGTTCGGGAAACGAACGTACACACAGTAACGATAAAGCCCCGATACCGTCGATCCGACGTATCGGGGCTTTATCGTTCTGTGTGTACCCAGCTTTAGTGACTTACAGTTAAATGTGGCATGACTTGTTTCTAATCAGGTTTGAGCTTTAGACAATGCTTGCAGTTATTTCTGTTCAATACCAAACATTGACTAATAAACCAATTATCTTGTATTCATCCAAGTCATTTTATATATTTAGAAACTCACACACGGGTTGTATTTTTTCTTTACTGATTTGACCAATTTGATTAAATTGGACAAAAAATTGACCTTTGTTAAACTTCTGTTCAATTAACTGCCCGGTAATATTGAAGATTTTATCAAACTTTATCAAACTGGACCAACAATTCCATATTCTTGAGCAGATCTAAAATCTGCTCAACATTATGTGGCCACAGATGTAATCCTTGTAAAATGTTCCAACTCTCAGCAGTGGCTGAACAAAAGGTCATGTTCAATATGGAGGGGGTAGCAGGAGCAACCAGGAGAACTTCCCTACAATGCAGGAGAACAAAGACCATTAGTTCATGACAATGATTAGATTTTCAGCAAGACAGATCAATAAACATTGTTGTTGCTCATTTGTATACAAAATAGACTGTTGACTGAAGTGATTATTCTGTTTCAGACAACAATTTTGTAGCAAGTGACGAGGTTTAAGGGCTAGGCCACACCAGAACAATTTTTCAAGCACTAAAGATCTCGCTTGCGTGAGAATAGCAGCACTGTGCATGTCAATATGAGGTGCGGCAATCTGTTTTTAGAGTGCATGTGATCACCAGTTCTGTGGATTGCATGCGCTCCATTTGTGCACTATTGCGCGCATCAGAGTGCAAATGGGCGGGAGTGTGCAGATACATGCATTGCTGTCAGTCATAGTGTGGCCCAAGCCTAAAGGACCACTAAACTAATATTTTTCACTTCATTTTATTTAATTCTATAATTCCCAGATGTGAGTACTCCTAACTCCAATGCTTACTCCTAGTGAAATCTTGACAGCTGCTCCTAACACAATCTCCTATTCCCAAGATGTCCTCCAATTTCTAAATTCTAACCCAGGGGTTTGTTTGGTGAATTGATTTTTACTTTAGAAAATACAGCCTGATCCCACTTTAGGTACACATACATGTCTTTCAACAGGATACATTCTTATTTAATGTTGAGATTTGTCCTGTTACCCAGAGTCCTCTGTGGCTGTTTTGCCAGTTTAATGTAAGTGCATGTTGTTAGTGCCAAATGAAGACTTGGTGATACCAGAAGCAGAGGATCTTGGGTAAAAGATTGTTAGTATAAGTTAAAAAAAAAAGAAAACAGTTTAAACCCCAAGAAATTAGTAAAAAAAAATGTTTACTTTGTTGTAATTTAAAAATTTGTAATCTGAATTTAGCCGCTTGTAACACACATGAGGGTTGCTATATTATACATTTACAGCTTGTTTGCTAAAATAAACCCACTACATAACACATACCGTATATACACGAGTATAAACCGAGTTTTTCAGGCTGTAAAATCAGCCTGAAAACTTGGACTCGGTTCATACTCAAGTCACTACTTACCTTAGCACTCCGGCAGCAACACGATCATTCCCTGTACTGGCGCGCCGGCCTGACGTCACTGCCCGGCGCCAATTAGTGACGTCAGTCGGCGCGCCAGTACAGGAATGAGCGGCGGATGCCAGAATGGAGAGGACGCTTACCTTCAATGCTGGCACACAGTCCCAACAGGAAGCCCTTGGATGGAGGAGAGCCCACAGTTCCTGGATGGAGAAGAGCCCACAGGTACAAACTGAACAGGGTGGGAGGGTGAGGGTGGCATTAAAGATGTTTGGAAACTACAACTCCCAGCAGCTTTATTAGCTGGGAGTTGTAGTTTCCAAACACTTGAATGCCAAGTGAGGTGGCATTCAAGATGTTTGGAAACTACAACTCCCAGCTAATAAAGCATGCTGGGAGTTGTTATTTCCAAACATCTTGAATGCCACCCTCTTGGCATCAAGATGTTTGGAAATTACAACTCCCAGCTAATAAAGCATGCTGGGAGTTGTAGTTTCCAAAACATCTTGAATATCAAGTGAGGGTGGCATTCAAGATGTTTGGAAACTACAACTCCCAGCATGCTTTATTAGCTGGGAGTTGTAGTTTCCAAACATCTTGAATGCAAAGTTTCTACCCTCGGTTTATACTCGAGTCAACAACTTTTATTAGGATTTTTAGGTGAAATTGGGTACCTCGGTTTATACTCGGGTTGGTTTATACTCGAGTATATAAGGTAAGTAATTCCTGCATCTGTATTTCCCAGTAATGCATTACACAGAAAGTCTTTGTGTTAATTATAGAAAGTAATAGGTATTATTAATTATGTATCATTCCATGTGTAAATGTTTTACTATACATGTAAAAATGATTTAGAAACGCTACATATAACCTACAAGTGCACGGATAAATGTGCACAGTGTTTTTCTCATTAATCCTATGCAGTGAACTGGTTGCAACATATCTTATCAGTAGAACAGTTCTTCCCTAGGCTTTTGGCCAAATGGAAAGGAAAGTGTAAATAAGAGACAAGTGTCAGTTTGTAGAAGGACAACTCTACTGCAATGACCTTGTGTTGCTAATTGAAAAGAAAAGGAACACCATAAGCATAAACTGTGTTGCACTAAATAACTCTTCATTAATAATCCTTTGAAAGCACTTACAGTGTATCAGAGCTAATGAATCAGTCTGAGAATGAGGAAAATGTCACTTTCGGAACATATTTACTACATGACAAATGGATAGCATTGCAAACCCTGGTCTTCAGGTAAGCAGCAAAACAAACAATTCTGCCATTTTGTGGGTAGAAAACAAGATTCATCTAAATAATGTATTTGTGCCATTACAGGAATCATACAAGTTATAATTAAAATTGCTTTATATTATTTTATATACCGGTAGATGTGTGTTTTATTTAGCTAAATAGGTTGCAAAAGAGCAAGACGTTGTTCAGCAAGAGATATTTTCTTTTTAATTTATGAACCTTTACCTAGAGAAGAGGCTCTGCATCCACAACACATCTGGAGGTCATCTGATGATCTCAAATCCTTCAACAGTACCACTATATCCTCTATCTGCCTACCATGGCAAGGAAGCCACAAGCTTCTCATCCAGCAGAAACATATTGGAGTTCTAATGGGTCTTTTTGGGTTTATTGTAGTAGTGCCAGAATAGCAGACATGTTCTGTGGCCTGTTAAATCAAGTTAATGATCAGGCGCTTATGACTGGATACTCCACCTAACAGTGTGTTTACTGCTTCATTGCCTACGGATCATGTACAATAATATGTGGCCATTCATCAAACACCATATGGTAGTCTTAAAAAAAAAAAAACTGCTGACATTCATATGTGTGAATCTCCCAGTGGAGCTTACTGGTAAACACAGGGTTTTAACCTATACCATACTGTCAGGTACAAAAACATATTGGAATCCACATACAATTAGCTCCAGAAGAAGAAAAATATCGTTCCTAACACTTACTGTATATGACATTTAAACTAATCATTACCACTGTATATGTTTGAATACCAGAAGATGTTTTGTTATTGCCCTTATCTGCTAATTTCAAGATGTTGGCAACTATTTCATCATGGCTTTAATAAGGCGATCATGCTAATATATTCCAATCATTACTGTGTGCAATTTGATAAATTCAAATTTAAAAATTTCCACCCATAAATTGAAATTTATGGATGGAAATTTTTAAATATAACCTCAAACCCCAGTTATACTTTAGTTACCTGCCCCAAAGGTGTAGTTAAACATACTTACAAGACCCGGTCCCTCGCCATCTGGGTGCCGCCTCCTGCAGCTGTCAGCTATTGGTTGTGACATCACATTCACGCCTTTGACTGACAGCTATGACCAGGAAGCAGAAAGTTAAGGGACCGGATCTTGTATTTATGTTTAACACCTATAAAAAATTTAAATTTATTGGTGGACATGCCCAGTAAAGGAGAGCTATAGAATAAGGCTGTGCATACACAAGCCAACCCTGGCACAAGATTTTCAGCATACAGACTACTTTTTTAAAGATTGTGTATATGTATACCCAGCTTTAGGGTTGGCAAATGAACAATTATAACTGTATACCCATGACACTGACAAAAATGTTGCCCATGCATCGAAATAGCTAGTATTCTACCACATACAGTTTATTTATTTATGGTAAAATGGATGGTAGGCATGCTTGCTAACATTCACCTTTAACTTTTCTCTAAAAGATGTAATGCTCTTCTCAAATTTCTATACCTCCATATTGGTTATATTGGCCAGTCAAGAACATCATTCTTAAAATTCAGGGTTAATGAGATTTTATACAAATGTGAAGTCAGTCTGGCCCACTAGAGCTGGCAATTCCCAATTATCGGTAGGTGCAATCCTCCAGGAGCACACTACATCAGTGTATCGTATATTTATTGTGCAAAAAGCATATACAACATTTTGCACAATAAAAATATGATATATTGATGTAGCGTGCCCCTTGTATCTTTTTTTGGTAATGAGATTTTTAGCATTGTCTTGCATTGTTTGTGTTTTCATCTTACCTTATAAAGTAGCATTAACATGTATTATTTTGTTATCATTCTGTACTGTGCAGTATTGCAAATTATTATTATAAAGTATCAAGGTTTAGAAAGACAATACAGAGGTTTCTCTGCATCACCGAGGTATGGTAAGTCCACAATTTTTAGATGCTGTGTAAGTTTTGTAGTCTTGGGGGTGTGTGATGATAATATTTTTGTCTGGGTGGTGGGTATAGCCTTTTAAATGAACTATAAAATCCTATGTTTTTCAAGGAAAATTTAACAGTAAAACAGATATAAAATGATAATCTTTCCCTTTAGAGTTGATGCTTTAAAAATACTGTATGTTATATTTGTTATATGGAATCCAGATATTCTTGGTAACTGTGCTTAAAAGTACATACATCTAAAGTGTAAAGAGATTATTCTTTATTTTACTATTTCAGACTAAAATATAGTTTTCACTGCTAACTTGTCAGACATTAAAATACATTTACAGAGGGAAGTGAATACATACAAAGACATACATACTGAACAAATGTAATGAAATTTTGAATCCTACAGCAGAAACTTAAAAATAGTAAGTACATCCTACATTTTACGGTCTTAATAGTCAAGGTTCTCTTCTTTCTTGTCTCTTTCTGGTTCTGAACAAAAGGCAGACAGAATGATCAGTTAAGACTTAACATCCATTGTTCAAAAGACACCTATTTATACATTAACTTTATCTTAAGTGATTTTGATTAATAGCCTGGGTGAACACCCCCTGATTTTTTTTGAAAAGAGATAATTTTTGCTGCTGCAGCTGTTTCACTTTCTAGGGACAAGAGCGAAGCAGTCTCAAAGCACTCTTATGATCAATGCCTGTCACAGCTGATTCCAGGTGAGAAATGAGGAGCAAGAGTTTTTTTATTAATACCCATTTTGTACACACTTTGCCAGATTTGGTCGTTAAAAGTCTTTAACTTGGAAAAATTATGTTGAAAATGAGAACTAACGGGAACATACAGTTCTCCCCCCTTCCACATAGAGTATATTATTTACATGTTCACACACATACCCATCACAGTCATCTTGAAATATACACTTAGGCAAGTACCCGTTACAAAGCATTTCTAATGATAGAAAAGTGAAAATGATGCACCCCACACAACATAATCCTGTAATAAGTATGTTAGGGGAATAGTATCTCTTTTATAATGTCTATTGACTTACAGCAGTCATCTTTTAAATAAAATCATACAGTGCAGAGTTTAATTGAAGGTGTTAGAGTAATCTACAAATACTTAAAAGGCTAGGGCCATGCATTAGTCATATGACAATTTATATGAGGCTGCTTGTTTCAGTAAAGAGCAAACAGTTTAGAGCAGTGATTTCAGAATGTTCTTCACATCTTGGAAGAAAAAAATAAGAATACTAAATATTACAGTAGAAGCAAGGATTGTATGTCAACCGACCACTGTTAACCGTTCCCCAACAACAATTTATTGCAATTGGAAAAAAAGATTTCGTACAGCAGCAGGGGGCAGCAAGAGAATGCTGGGAGTTGTAGTTGTCAAACATCTGAAGGCCCAAACGGTTGAGATCCATGACATACAGTATTCATGTAAGAGCATCTCCTGTCTTATCACAATGACCTGGTTTCTGAAAATGCAACTTGCTTTATGTTGGTGCAGCATTCCTAAAGGTTATACTGAAAAAATGGGTATGTATACTAAAAAATTACTTTGCCTCATTGTAATCTAAAATTAAATACATGTAAGCAGAATTTACTTTGACGTCAGAGTGTTGCTTCATGACTTTAATCCAGTACTTTGCTCGGGCTCCAATACTTTTGCTCGGGATCATTATTCTCCTTTCCTTACATAACCTACGCCCCCTTTAAAAAACAGACTATCTGTAAGGGCAAGCTGCTCAGTATCACTATAAGGCACAACTGAGAGGGGATTTCCCATCTTGCAATTTACACATACCAACTGTCACCATTCCACTACAAAAAATTGCAAACAGTAGATTAATTTATGATAACAAGGAATTTGATAGCTGAGAATTAAAACAAATATGGGTAGTTATGGGTCTAAATTTGTATTGTTTATTAAATTAATATTGCTGAATTCATTAAATTAAGAGAACATAGATTCATGAATTCATGGATTTGTGGCATAAACTTTGTATTTACTAAAAGCATTTCTGGTATTTGCCCATGAACATCATATAATTGCAATATGCGAATTTTTATGGTGCAAAATTCTTAATTCTAATAGTGCCCATAGTACCTATAGCACAAGCATTGAAATGGAAGCGCACACTTGTCCTCAGAATAAACTGTTTATTTTTTCACACAAATAAACAATGTTTCGGAGAGCACTATATCTCCTTCATACCTGCCCTCCGAAACGTCGTTTGTTTGTGTGAAAAAATAAACAGTGCATCTTTCCAACTGATTACTTAGGAACCAGCAAAGGGGAGAATCGGGGGGGCTTCTTTAAGGAAACTAAACTTTAGCGGTTTAGGCCTTTTATTAATTTTGGGGGGTTTCTGAAGATAAAGTTCAATCTTGTGTTTTTCTCCAACTAATAATTTTGGGAAGCCGATTATTTTGGTGTCATTACGACACCTGATAAATAAACACATTGCAATGTAGCATTTCATAGTCCAGTAGCTTCTTCTAGAAGGCCAAACCATACAGTATGCTTTAAAGGAATATTTCACTCAAAAAGTTAAATATTCCTTTTATATATTGATTGAAGCCCGGTAGGTTAAGGAGTTATGCCTTACCTCCCTTTGTTCAATCAATTGAGCAGGAGCCAGGGATGAAGGAAAGTATGTTAACCTTTCACACAATCCACCGATGCAGAAATGACCGCTCTGCAGTGGTGCAGTTCTGGTTGATCCATAGATACTTTCCGATTGCCATTTGGAGTCAGGAAGGATTTTTTCCCCCCTTTTTTAGCCTTCCTCTGGATCAACTGTTAGGTAGGGATAAAAAGGAGGATGAAAAGGTTGGACTTGATGGTCGTATGTCTTTATTCAACCTCAATTACTATGTTACTATGTCCTGGGCTTCAATCAATACATACATACAAGGAATAGTTCACTTTTTGGGTGAACTATTCCTTTAACAGTTCTTACAAGGAAATTTAAAAAATATTTCCATGAACTACTGCAGAACCAGAACCACCCACTGGTGGATTCATTGGATATTAACCACTTTCTTTAAAATGTTAACTAAATATGCTAATGTCAATCTTCCATAATTTATGTAATAATATATGTTTTTTAGATTGAACTCTGAATGGACCATGTACATATTTTCAGATTATTATTAAGCATGTCTTTAAGATACTTATAAGGACCACAATGACCAACAATAAAAGAGCTCAAAGTTCTGATAAGCAGTATGAGCTGATAGTTCAGTAGGAACATTACCATATTCAATTAACTTTTTCTGCACCCAGAGCAGCCATCTGTTATTCTAATACTTGTTAATAAGGTCAGGTCACCAATGGAACAGAGATTTCTAAGCTATGATCATTTCAAATCATCTTTGGCGAGAAGCAAGAATTTATATAATAAATGTACATCTTCAGATTCAGCTTTTTTTCTAGATGAATCTTTACATATTTTACTTGTCCTAGCATAACCACTTATAGAATATATAAATTTAAGTTTTTGCTTTTGTTGTTTTGTGTTTTGCTCATCACTAGCAACAGAGTTTTAAAGGCAAAATATACTATATATATAGGTCCTATATAATATAGTACTTTTCTTAAATACTGTGGGTTTTCATTACTTTAAGACTTCAGCAGCGATTGCACATTAACGGCAAACATGTGTAAATCTGTGAACATTTGTTTGTAGAATTACACACGGTAGTAACCACAAATCTACAATAGCAGTCGTAAATTTATGATCGCTATCGTATATTTAGATTTATGATAGAGATCGTAAATTAACGAGCTCCATAACAGTTGTTAAATGCACAGTATCGCTAAAAAGCGATGCTGTGCCTTTATAACTATGGACTATGTCAATTAAGCTGGTCCGCAGATATGGTTATAAAAGTTACATTTTCCTGCTTCCAGTAGCTTCAGTGATGTAACCAGAGCAAGCATTTTTCCAATGCCCTCTTTACTGCAGTATAAGCCATAGCATTTCAGACTCACTGCTTGCTTAAAGGATAACTAATTAAAATAAAAATTATTTCGGACAGAGATATACTCTGACTGGTAATTTCTACCACCCAATATTGTTTCTGTGAGGGGCACCAGCCCAAAGAAAACTGATTCAGCCAGTCTTCCTTCTGGCATCAGCACTATCTTTAATACAGAAATAGTCCAGGACTAACCTGGCAAATGAAGACTGTTAGTGCTGTAGCTCCTCAACAAAACAATATTGTGAGGTAGGAAGTTCACATACCAAATTGTAGAGCAGGAGCGCTTCCGTGTGTCTCTGTGTTATTATCATCAGAGACCAGAAAGAGGTGTAGTCGCCGTGAAACATGTCAGACCAACTAACGTCTCCCCTTTGTACAGTTTGCTGTTGGTATACACTGATCTTCGATTTGAGCAGGCTGGAGTCAGGGAGTGGCCAATCCCCATTGGTTGGTATGTTAATATTGTGAGGTAGGAATAACCAATCCGACCTCCCTGCCCCAGGTACTTTCCATTTTTAAACAGTTAATTTTTAGAGTACAGATATCCTTTAAGTACTAGCAAAATTCACATCTTTCAGGGCAGAAATAAATATGTTATGAGAACACTATGGGGTAGATTTACCCAGAGCCACCATCCCTCCGGGTAAATCTCCCTACGTGAATTTAATATTGTGTTTGTGATTTTCTCCCTGCCTCAGGTACTTTCCATTTTTAAAAAGTTATATTTTAGAGTACAGTATAGTTATCCTTTAAATGATGGCATGCAACATCATCATTGTCCACCAGAACCATTTGTAAAAAGATATGTAGGACTGAATAAAGTAAAACTGTCCGCATACAGGCAGACTTACATTTTGCAGACTTCTGTTTCACTGTATCTGTTGTCTCAGTGTGTTGTTCGGTTTAAAGCAGACAGGGATACGATGTTTTTTTGAAAATTCTTCTTAATTTCTCGGAGACCCCTGCTACATATGGGATGACCATGTTCTTCCTCCTGTCTTGCTTTTTCCCTTCATCCCTACATAGAATTGTTCATAATGTCTTTTTTTGCATTAGGCTGAATATAGGATATACCATGACCTGGATGAATGAGAACCTTCACAAGCATATTTCTGTTTCACTGTACTAATTATTATATTTTATTATAATATAGAGGGGGTGAGCACAGAAAACATCAATATTTTAATCACTATATCTTCTAAATGCCTGCACTCACTGATCCAGTACTCATTTTAAAGGTAATACGCCTGGGACAAATGTCTCACTCTGCCTCATGGTAGATGTGGCCTTGATGTCTCTGCCTTGTAAAGAGTGTCTAATCAAGAGGATAAGGAGAAAAGCCTCTTTAATGGCACTAAGGGGCATATTTATAAAGAATCGATAATATCGCAAAAAAATTACCGCCGCACATCGCGGCCGCGAAAATAGCGCT